>AWOL01S0136139.1:0-22745 GCA_000715115.1 Nicotiana otophora
GACAATCAAACTAACTATTAAATCCAGTGAAACAGAATTAAATAAAATCACATAAAATCAGGGTGGAGGGAGTTTTCTTTTTATCTTCATCATTCGCTTAACAACTTCACACATTGGGTGATGCCGGGCATAGTGAAGGAAACGTTGCATAGTTGGGCTCATAGGAGGGAGAAGAGAAGTCAAAGGGCATGGACTGTTGCCCCTAGAACTTATGTAGGTTATTTGGAAAGAGAGAAATAGAAGGGCTTTTGAAGGTGAGGAACTAGAGTTTGTAAAGTTGCAAAGTAGCCTTTTGTTTCTAGTTTCTTTTTAGTGGACTTACGAGGTCCTTATTTGTATAGAAGATTGGGTCTCTTTTGCTAAGAACCATATTTTGGTGTAGGTTCTCTTTTTTTTTTTTTTTGGTATACAGCTTGTATACCGGGTTCTCCCCAATTGTTAATAAATTATCTACCTTATCAAAAAAAAAAACACTTCACACATGCATCGGCACTATGCAAAGAATAAATCTCTAGCAACACAAGAACGTCACGATGATAAGCCATCAAAAAAGGGGAATCACCCTATTGTAGCTCTGTAGCTATGCCCCATGAAGATAAAGTGGAACAAAGACGCATTTTATTAGCAGTCTGGACTTGACCCACCAAAACAACTATTACTCCCTCCCTTCCGGTTTATGTGAACCTATGTCCTTTTTGATCTGTTCTAAAAAGAATGACCCCTTTCTAAATTTGGAAACAATTTAACTTCAACATTCAATTATACCCTCAATGAAAAGCTTTTATAGCAACACAAATACTCTAACATGTTTAACACCACAAGTTTCAAAGCATTATAGCCATACAAATATTATAGCTTGTTAAGGACAACAAGTTTAAAAAAACTTCATTTCTTTCTTGAACTTCGTGCCCATAGGTTCACATAAATTGGAACAGAGGGAGTATATTTTAAGCAATCATAAATACCAAATTCTTGTTTGCTGAAATTGTACCCAAAAAAATAGTTTCAAGAAACATGTCCCGGCAACACCAACTACTTATCAGAAAAGTAACCAACTAGTGGTTCTATGTTGTAGCCTCAGCTCATAAGGTAGCTAAACCGTCCATAAAAACATGAAATTGGGTTAGTAGGAGAACTTTAGTTCACTCATCTGATGTAATAAATAAACATTAGGGTGTTTTTTTAATTGGAACGGAGGGAGTATATTTTAAGCAATCAAAAATACCGTCAAACCAAAAGTTGTTCACTCATCTAATGTAATGGCAATACCTATGGTGTATTCATGGGGTTGGAGTTGCTTAGCCCGAGCCTTATCAACCAACTCCTTCCATTTCCTTGACAATGAATATATATCAACCTTGAAGGAACATTTAATCAAATCAATCACCTCACGATAACCTGAGGAAGGGAGACTTTGCAAAATCCACATATTTAAAAACTGATTTCACGCTAACCTTGTCCGCATCCTGAAGTACAGGAGTAATCAAACCACCGTCTATTGCCACTGCAACAGCAATGTTAATACTACTGTTATATGTGAAACTCTTCCCATCTCTACAACTGGAGTTCACAACAGGATGTTTAGCCAATGCAAGTGCTGTAGCTTTTGCCAACAATGCTGTCATTGTCACTCCTTTCGACTTGATCTATAAATTCACTAACACATTTAAGAACTATAGCAATGAAAACTAATAGGAAACAAGCTACTTATCATAAAATTTACAATAACATTATCAAGGTGGGGGATAATAAACATCTCATAGTAATCTTCATAAAAAAAAAAAAAAAAACATCTCATAGTAATTAGCATAGAAGCTCCACTCTGATTTTCCTATTCTCATAGAATCTTATCCGAAAGAAGAAAGTAAACATCTTGCAGCAAATACATTTCTTAGATTTTTTAAGTATTACCAATATAGCTAGCATTTTCAGCTTATGTAAACAATGACATATCATGAAATTTCCCTAGTTTATTCCAAAGTCCAGATCTTTACAACTACTCAAGTAAAATAAGACAATCAAATCCTTACCTTCTTGTAGAGATATTGTAGCAAATACATTTCTCTAATGATTTCAAAGTAATACCAATTCAGCTAGCGTTTTCAGCTTATCCAAACCATAACATAAGCATGAAATTCCCCTAGTTTATTCCAAAGTTCAAATCTTTACAACTACTCAACTAAAATAAGACATTAGCAAAAAAAAACCAAACCTTCTTGTAGAGAGCATCAAGTGCATTAGTGGTAATAGTATACCCCACTCTAAAAGTTGGAACAGCCAAACTCTCCACCATATTCCTACTCACAGCATTCTGCATTGTCGTGAATGGCACAGTTGTCCCCAATTCTATTGCTGGAGCCACCGGTTTACTGCCACTCGGCTTCGCCACTGTGGTCCCCACCACAGCACCAACAGGAGCAGGCGTTGAAGCAGCTGATCCAACGGCTGCTTCAACATCTTTAGCCACAATCCTCCCATTAGGCCCACTCCCTACCAACCCCCTCAACTCCATACCCAACTCCTTAGCCAATTTCTTCGCATAAGGCGACGCCACCACTCTCTTCCCTCCTTCCGATGCCGGGTGAATGGCCGACGCCATTTTCGCGGGTGAAACCCCGGCTGCTGCTGCTACCGTAGAAACCACCTCTTCGGTTACAGCAGCAGCGGGAGTAGTCGTTTCTTGACTGGAAGTCGAAGTGGAAGCCGGAGTTTTCGCCTTTGCAAGTGAGATTTCTTCTTCAGATTCAGCAAGAAGAGCAATGGTGGACCCTACAGGTGCGGACCCACCTTCAGGAACAATAATAGTAGCTAAATAACCATCGTAAAAAGATTCAACATCCATGTCAGCTTTATCTGATTCAACAACAAGAACTGCTTCACCTTTAGCAAGTTTATCACCTTCAGTTTTGACCCAACTGACAATCTTGCCTTCAGTCATTGTAGAACTGAGTGCAGGCATGAAAATTTCACGGATCTTGGATTCTATTACATGGGTTCTGCGTAAATGGGTGGCGGGGAAGATGGAAGCACGGCGGAGGGTGATGGGGGTGGTGGGGATGAAGGTGGTTTGGAGGAGATGAGACGACATTTTGGGAAGAAAAATGGGGATGATCTTTTGAAGGGGAAAAGAATGGCGTAGATTGTGTTGTTTTTATGGGAATGGGTTTCTCGAATGCATCGAAAGAGGGGGCGGAGGTTTCAACTACATTACCGGTTGGATTTTTGTGATGAATTGTTTTCTCATTTTTTGGTTGTTTTGACTCTATGGAAGTGGGAATTATGAATTTGGTACCAGAACTAGTAATTTTTGTCATAACTTTTTCTTTTTATTTTTATTTTCTACAACCATGGTATCCAAATCAGTTTATACATAAAAGAATGAGATATGTGCTATAGAAAATTGAAGATCTATTTCTTATTTATGGATGAAATTTTGAGCTAATCAGGTGTGTTCCATTGAGCTTATATTGTCTATCCTTATTAATTTGGATTGGTTTGGTTGAAATTTTTTGAGGAACATTGTTGGATTTTGTTAATGTTAAGAAAATTTTATTTTATTATTGAAGAAGACAAAGTGAGTCTATTGATATTAGAAAATTTGAGTTGAATCTATCAACATTAAAAATTATTGGGATTGTATAAGAAATATTGATATCAAATTTTCTTATAAGTTATAACGATGCATCAAGACCTTGTGGTCAAATTCTAATGATATGATAGGATTTGGGGCCAGATTCAGAATTGGTCATAATTCTTAGTGATCCATAAGAAATTGTAACAAGGCAAGTTCTTTCCATCAACTTGAAATCTATTAGGAATTGTGGCCAAATTATGGCGATCCATTAGATTGGTTGTATGTAAGTTTTATCCATCAATTTGAAATCCTAGCCGTTCATCAGGATTTTGCTACCTAATGTTGATCGCGAATGTATTTTTGTTCCACCTTTTAAAATAAAGTCAAAATTTAAATGGTTGCATTGATATATCCTATTTGTGCAAATTACCCCAACTTTTGTTGAGCCAAATGCTAAATGTGTTTCAGAATTTTTACATAATATAGCAGTCTCTAATAATAGTAGACAGTAAATATATACTTTTTCTATATTAATGTATACATTTATTTTATACACGTTTGATATATATTTAGTTAGGGTTTAATTATTTTTAGCCAATCAGCCTAATGTGTTAAAGCCCAAATTATTGTCTATGGTTAACACTGAGTTTTAAAGTCAAAGGTTCGCACTATATTTGGGTTTAAGGTGCGATGTGATTATGTGATGTTAATAGACAGAAGGATGGTTCGAAAAAGCAATGTTGCGTATCATTCTTCAAGATGAATGATCGAAAAAATGTGATAGAGTAAACTAAGAATGCTCAAATCACGAGTGTCTAAACTGACCACGAAATATGATATATAGAGCAATTATACACAATTATTTATCAAATCTTTTTGTCTATATAGTACATGATAATAAACATCGAGTAACCTGATTCAGGGTAATTCGTGAAAGCCACTTTAAATACTGCTAATTGCTATTACCCTTCGTTGTTTCATAATATAAGCACTTTCTTTCAATATTATTGGTGGCAATGACATCACTGTATTTTCTTAAATTTAGAGTATCTTTCGAGACTGTGACATTACTCATTCAATAAATTATGGTGTATATATTGGATACTTAATTAATTGGATATAATCACCTTTATAGATTATAAAATCTCAAGTGAATATCAAAGTTATGAAGAACAAATAAATGCATTCATTATAGAACCAAATATATAACTCATAAATACAAATCTCAAATCAGAGGTAATCTTTGATTAAGCCTTGCAACCGGGCCGGGTCGGGGCCGGCCCGAAACTGCGGGCTAAGTGGGCTTAATGGGTTGGGACCGTTTGGCCCGTGATAGGTGGGCTCGTGCCACGTGGGCCGATTTTTAGCTTTGGAACCATTATGATTGGGCCCGTTTGGCCCGCCAAGGGACCGGACTCCGGTCCCTTGGCGGGCCAAACGGGCCCAACAGATTTATTTTAAAGTAAAAGAGTCATTTGGATTTTGAAAAAAGTAGCCGTTGGGTTTTTTAAAAATAGCCATTGAACTCCCCCAACTAATTTTTAACCCCAAATTTTTTATTATTACACTTTTTTTCTATTTTCTACTATAAATACCCCCTTATTCTTTTATTTTTCTTACAAAATCAATATCAATCTATTAAAATCCCTCTCTAGTTTTTTTCTATACTTGCTACAATTGTTTACTTTATAAAAAAAAATAGTGAAAAAATTGTGAGGTTGCTACTATTGCTTACTTTATTCCAAAAAATAGCCAAAAATTATTGAGGTGTTTACAATTTGTAAAACAAAATATGAAATTGGTAAATTGGAATCTTCAAGTCTTCAATAATCAATTTTCAACAAGTTGTTCGTCAATTCGGTAAACTCATTCCAACTCTTAAGTCTTAATATTATAGTTTTGTTTGTCTTGTTTAGTTGCTATTACTTGATTAATTAAGATGTCTTCCTTAAAAAATATTTTTTATAAAAGTAAGAATAAGGAAAAATCTAAGACTGGCGAATCTAGTGGTACTGTTGTTCCTCCTCCCCTGCCCCGGCTCCCCGAACCAAACCCCGTAGTCGTCCTACACCTGCTATTCTTGATATCGATAATAGTTTATTAGAATTTAGCGACACTGACTTTTGCCATAATATTGCATCCGGTGAATTTTTACTCCATGAATTGATGAATGCTCTCTATTCTAATAATTATAATACTATTAATAAAAATGATGATGAAGAAATTGATTTTGATGAAACTCAACTGGACGATGATACACTAATGACGTCCACAACACACCTCTATAGGAGATATGATACGGCCGTATGCAATAATAATTACTCAACTATGAGTCGGGGTCAAATCCACTAGAAGTTCTGTGGGGTGTTAGGAGCATACATTTGAAGCAAACAAATGGGTTATCTAAGATTGCACTTCCATAACAAGATTTTATTTTCTATTTCTACTGTTACTCTAATGAATACATGCTAAAGAAAACGAATTATAGATAAATGTTTTTGAGGTTTTTCTAATTGGATTAAAGGCCTATGATTGTGACCATAACCTAGGTGTCTGCCTAATGGGATAAAGATGTTTATACTTATTTTGTTGATTGGGGTATATTATAGCTCTTAACTCTACGTTACCCACTCAATACTTTTCGGTTAGAGAGTGATTTTTTCCAATTTGGCTTTCTCGAGTCCAAATGGGTATCAACCAAAACAGTTGATGAGAGCTCAAGTCGGGTTCTTACTATCTCTAGTTTGAACCCTTTAATTATGTTAATCAATCTCAATTAATCAATTCCTTATTAGCTAAGTTATCCTAGACTAGGTCCCGCTTTCTCAAGTAGAGACTAAGTCAAATAGGCATGAATCAATCTTTGCAACCATTAATTCTAAAATTTAAGCATGAACTTAGCTAAATAATCAACATCCAATCATAAACAAGCATAAAATTAATCACCCATAAGGTTACACACTAGGGTTGGGTCATGACCCTAGTAAAAATCTAGCAACTCATAATGGGATTTAAAGAAAATAAAGAAGAAAAGCTAATTAAATCCATAATGAAATATTAAAATGATGAAATCTAATGTTAATACACTAAAATAATGTAAAACTTCCCAAAGTAGTAAAGAAAAACGGCTACAACAGCTTTTTGAAGTTCAAACTTGACCTAATTTTGTGAAACTCGTCTATTTATACAGGGCCAAAAATTACGGACAAAAATGCCCCTCGGGAGGTTCTGCGGCCGCACAATTCCATGTGCGATCCACATATTTCTTCAGTTGGCAGGAAGGTGAGTTATGCGGCCGCATATTTCTGGACTGCGACCGCGAGGCAATCTTCTGCGGCCGCACAAGAAACTTCACAAAGGCTCCTGGACTTGGTATTTTTGCATACTCTCTCATCTCTGACTCTTAAGCGAGTTTTGCGAGCGCACAATTCATGTGTGGTTCGCACATTGCTGGAAGTTCTGTTAGATTTTTATTCTTGGTTTGCGGTCGCAGATGAAATTCTGCGGACAGCACATTTGTGTTTCTGCGCCCTATATTGCCTTATGCTTCGGAACACTCCTTTTTTAGTCGGATTTCATCTCTGGAGACCAAACCTCCAGCATTCCTGCAATTTGCACAATTTCATTAGTTTTGGGAACACAATTCAATACTTTTGGACTAAATTAAAAGCTAAAATATGCTAATAAGCAGTCAAAATCTTCACTTATCAACTCTCCCAAACCTAAGTCTTTGGTCCTCAAGCAAATAAATTAGTTCCCACCTTCAAAAATTAAGGGTCATTTCAGCGAGTCAAAGGTGAGCCATCCACACATCAATTAGGACCAACAATTACCCACACTACTCATGTATTATCAACAAGGCGACAAGTTAAACATTCATGCACATATAGTTCTAATGTGACATTTGAGCTTCAAGAATTGACTTTACTCATCAAGGACTCTTTCTCTATCATATAGATCATGGTGGACTCCAAACTCTTCCTCCTCTACTTTTCATTTGCCTAGCTCACTTAAGAAATTTAGTACTCAATCCAAAGATTAATGAAATGTTCACTCATCTCTCTCAAGAGAATGTCACAAGTATGACTTCAAGTACCATAGGCTTGCCCCTCATGTAGATCGCCACTAATGTAAGCTCACTCGGTTTGAAATCAAGTAGGACTTCTTTTGGGATGTAATGAAGGCTTTTGGTTTAGGGTAGAATACTGTATAGGTAAGTGGTTACACCTTTTCTTAGGCACTCCATCTTTCATTTTTCGGCTCACACTTTACCAATTCTTAGAGGCACTTTCTTTTCATCAGGGACTAGAGATACTTTGTATCACTCTTTCTTGATCATTTCACTCCTTTTCTCCCTTTTTGATTTCTTCATGTTTTGGATCATTACCTCTTTTTGAATCCCTTCAACCCTTCCACTTATTCACTTTTTGCATCTTTCTTTTTGTTCTTTTCTTTTCTTGCCTTTTCTTCTCATAGAGATCATTTCTTTTCTCTTTTTGTACCTTGATATCTTTTTCAAGTTCCTCATCTCTCCCCCAAACTTATGTTTTAAGCCATTTGTTTCACAAGAGTGTTAAGAAAATTTCGGGTACTGGATCATGACCAAACGGGTAAAGGCTTGTAACATAGTTATCAAATGAGAAAGGCTAGAGGCTCAAAGGGGTTGACTAGGGATAATGACATTGGTTGGCAATAGATAACACAAATGGGCCAAGGAGAGCCTACAATCACTTCTCAAACCATGCAAAACTTAGGATTTCGCCTTAAAACACATTCGAGGAAAGTTCTAGACCCTTCGCACGGATACTTGGACTAGTAACAATTCATCATACCCCTCACATCATCGGATTGTAAAATAGGACAGAGTCGAGGGCCCACAACGAACACATTCAAGTTTAAAGATCACTATGGTCCAATTAAACCACTCAATGATTGCTTAAGTCAACACAAGAGTCACAAAGTCATGAACTAGAGCTATTTCTTTCAAAAACCTTTTTTCTAACCATAAGCGCATAGTTAAGTGTGTTCGTGTCAATCGAAGTATGGTTGACTCTTTGAGCATGACTTAATCAGATCTTTTTATTCATTACTACTACTATTGTTACCTAAACACAAAAAAAAACGGACTCATTCCCTTAAGAAGGTTATCACGCCATCCATCATTGGGACGAGTCACCCGGTTCACACAACAACTACCTTTAAAAAGAACAGTGGCATTAAGAAAACCAAAGGTTTATTATCTACTAAAACATAAAAAGAAGCTACTAAATCAAACAAAGAAGCTACTAAATCAAATAAATAACTAATAAAGAAACAAAAATAAAGAAGTTAATAAAAAAAAACTACTGAAGATAGAATGAATATACATAATGAGAGAAAGAGAGAGGATATATGTACATAATAAGAAAAGAGAGAATAATATCAAGTTATTACAGGCCAAATGTCTCAGAATGTATCAAATATAATAAATAAACTCCACTCCCCAAATAAAGAAAACATTGTCCCCAATGCTTGACAAAATAAGAGTAAAAGAGGGGAAAGAGTGAAGAAAACTCCTTGTGGCTCCTTGGACATCTCTATGTCCCCAGCAATGTCATCACCCTTAGGCTCAGCCAACTGAATCTCATCATCATCAACTCTGGGAGTGGCTGGGTTGGCGAACATCTGATGTACTGCCTCAGCAGTGTCGGCAGTAAGGTCTGGCTCTTCAGATTGGCCAACTGGTGCCACCAGTGCAGATGGTGCTGTAGGATCTGGGACAAAATAGTCTGGGTCAAGCAGCATGTCAAAGGGGAGATCTCCGGCTTTAGCAAACCTAGTCACCTGTTTCCGGAGCTTGTCTACTAACTTCTTGCTGGCCTGGGACTTTTTCATCTTCTTTACTTCTTTTTCCAACTCTTCGATCACCAACCCATGATGTACCAAGGTAGCCATAATAGTGTTCTGGTTCTCTAGGAGCTTCTTCAATATCTCTTCAACTATCGAGGGAAACTGAGGTTCCTGAACAGAAGACTGCACTGCAACATTATTGGATAAGTTAGACAGCTTTGCAGTGGTTGTCTGCATCTAGTTGTTGAGGCTCGCCAATATTTGGGAGACTCGCAACGTAGAAAGTGGGATAGTATGCATAGGCACTGGCTTCAAAACCGAGGTGGGAGTTGTGGCAGGAATTGCAGTAGGGGTTGTGGATTATGGCGGAGGCATAGCTACATCATTGGAGGAAGGTTCGGCCGAAGTGGATGGAACATCAACTGCCTTAACATCTACCATAGCTGGCTTATCAGACTGGCCCGCGGTAGTAGGAGGCTGAACTTTCTTCTTCGGATTGTTCGCATCCATTAGTGAATACCAAGTAAAAGGCTTCTTCTACTTTACCTTTGTGTCATAATCCCTCGGCTCTACCCTTGCATCCGTGAGATATTCTGTAATAGTGTTTGGATACGGGTAGGACAATTCATCTTGTCGAGCAATCACTGAGATGTTGGCCAACATCATGGCACCCACATTGATAGGTACCCGACCATAATAGAAGCAACCAGAACTGCCCGAGGAATCGGAAGGTAAGTCTTATTCTGGCTCGGGTCCAGTCTGCTACAAACAAAGGTTTGCCACCCCTTCGCCTCGAAATTCAGAGTGCTCTGGTGGACAGGGACCCCAACGGCAATCTATGGTGGTGGTGGCCCTGATGTTGCTAGAATCTCCGCTAACCAAGGTCGGGCTGCGTCTCCCAATGCATACTTCCCCAAATATTCCTTTGGCTCAACATCTTCGAAGCCCAAGTACGTGCTGAGTGTATGCTGATTAAATCTCACTTTTAGGTTATGTACTTTAGTCACTTTTGTCCCCTTTTTGATGTGAGCCACATTGGCATAGAATTCATGGACTAGGTACTCTTTAGCGTCCACTACACTTTGAGTGAACCACATCCACCCCTTGCGTTCCCTGAACTGTCTCAACACTGCTGGGTTGTACCTCTCCAAATCTTTCAACTGAAACTACTACTCAAGAGTTAGAGACTTCACTGGCCACCATGTACGAAAGCTGGTGAAAGCGGCCAAGCTAACAAATCGTTCCTCCCAAATCTCTTTCTTCTTCGACCTTTCAAGGTCGGTAGCTGTAGCATCTCCCCCTCTTCCATCATCGGGGATATCCTGAATGGTTGTATACTGTGCCTCAGGGACAAGTGTAGACGATGGCTCAGAAGCCTGACTAGCACTCTCTGATTGCTCGGAAGTGCTATGAGATGAGGACGGCTCATCCCTGAGTTGGTATCTCCATTGTGGCCTTGATTGTACGGTCGGCTGCTCCTGAACAGAGGCTGAGTTTCCCTCTGATGCTTCCCTAGATGGGACATATGAGCTTGTCTCGAAGAGATCCGCACCTCTCCCTCTACCGATTGAAGCTTTATTTATAATTGTCTTTTGTTGGCTAAGAGGCAAGGCACTCTTGCCTCGACCCCGAGAAGGTTCACCTCTCCCTTTAGATGCGTCGTCTCGTCCCCTAGATCGAACCATTGTTCGTATCAAGCAAAGGTAATTGTTAGTTGCAATTCAATATTTAAACATACCCAGGAGACATTCAAGTAGGATATAAACCAGAAGATACAGTAAGGGTACACAGTCAAAGCATGCTTGCAGGAAACCAGATCTGCAGTCCGCACAATTTTCTTGCAGCCGCAGATGATGATTTGCGGACGGCATAATTTTGTTGTGCGGCCGCAAAAGTCGAGTGCGGTCCGCACAATTCCACTTGAAGCCGCACCTCTGAGACCCAACAAACTCCAACTCTCTGATGATAAAATTGGCTGATGTGCGACCGCAACACGATTTATGCGGTCTGCACAATTAAACTTGCGGCCACACATTGGAATCTCAAAGTAGGGACTCTCTGATGATAGTAAAAGTGTATTTCTGTGGCCGCAATGGGAATTCTGCGGTCTGCACATTTTACCTTGTGGCCGCAGATCCCTTCTTTGCTAATGCTGCCCTAAAATTAATTTCCGTGGACCGCACAAATTCAGGTGCGGCTGCAAATTAAAAAATTACGAATAGTTCAGTTGTTTTATTCTAGGTTTTTTAATTTTGTGCACAATTTGACATGGCAACATCATATAAGCATGCAAATATGTTAACACAGTCCCCATAAAGCATATATTAGTTTACCCATTACAAATGTACCCCTACATGGATACACAATTGAATTCTAATGACAAATGGCCTAACAATAACTAAAACTCTACAAATTAAAAGAAAACAATTAACAAGAAATTGAAGCATACCAGATGAATGACTGTAATGAGTGACTGATTATAGATGTTGTGTGTGTGAACAAATGAAATCACCAAGAAATTTCAATAGGGCACTATTTCTATGCTCAAAGAGTAAAAAACGTAACAAATGCCCCTGTTCTTCTATTTATACTAGTTAGTTGGCTAAGGGAAATAGGAGCGAGTGCGGTCGCACAATTTTATGTGCAGTCCACACTCTATTACCTGGTGACCTTAACTCAACATCTCATTTGATGTCCGCACAATTTTGTGTGTGGCCGCAGATTTCTTTTTGCGGTCACACATCGACATTTTCTCTGACAGACTAAACTTCAGAGAGTTGACATTTTCAACCTAACATTTGTGCGGTCCGCAAGATAATTATGCATCCGCATTGCACTTTTGCTGCAACAACCATAAATGTGCGGTCCGCACAAATCAACTATGGTCCGGAATCCTTGTAACACTTAGCCAGATTTCTGTCCACAATTCTTGTAGGTCACACCCAGCCATGTAGCACACTTCAAATCAAGTTAGCATAAAAAT
This sequence comes from Nicotiana otophora, assembly GCA_000715115.1. NCBI lineage: Eukaryota > Viridiplantae > Streptophyta > Magnoliopsida > Solanales > Solanaceae > Nicotiana > Nicotiana otophora. Next base: position 12,387 of record AWOL01S0136139.1, read on the forward strand.
AACACCTAACTACAAAAGAAAAAAGGAAAAAAAACATGGGTTGTCTCTCAAGAAGTGCCTGATTTAACGTCGCGACATGATACACAATACCATCAGTTGAAATGAATGACCGCCACGACGTGGCTATCTCCAACCTCCCCTAAATAGTGCTTCACTCGGTGACCATTGACTCGAAATACTTCATTGTTTTTGTTCTTCAAATCTAATGCACCAAAAGGTGTCACACCCACAATTTCAAAAGGACCACTCCATTTAGCTTCCCGAGAAACATCCTCAACCTTGAGTTAAACAACAATACAAGATCGCCCACCTTGAACTCTTTGTTCCAAATGTATTTTTCATGAAGATATTTCATCTTTTCTTTGTACAAAGATGAACTTGCATAAGCATGGTACCGGAACTCATCCAGTTCATTCAAATGTGCAATCCTCGAGTTAGCGGCTATATCCCAATCAAGATTCAACTTCTTTAGAGCCCACATGGCCTTATGCTCTAGTTCCACCGGAAGATGACAAGCTTTTCCGAACACCAACCAATATGGCGATATTTCGATAGGTGTTTTGTAAGCCGTCCAATAATCCCATAATGCATCATCAAACTTCCTGGACCAATCTGTCTGATTACATTCGCCGTTTTGGACAAGATACTCTTTATCTCCCGGTTGGAAACTTTCACTTGTCCACTAGCTTGTGGGTGACGAAGACTTGCTAAGCAAGGTGTCCAAATACTTGTTGCAAAAATGTGACCCCCATCGCTTATAATAGCACGTGGAGTACCAAAACGTGTGAAAATATTCTTCTTCAAGAAAGCCACCACACTTCTCGCCTCATTGTTGGGTAAAGAAACGACCTCAACCCATTTGGACACATAATCAACCGCGACCAATATGTAGGTGTTTCCAAAAGAACTCACAAAAGGGACCATGAAATCAATACCCCACACATCGAAAATATCAATCTCCAAGATGGTTTTGAGAGGCATTTCATTCTTCTTTAAGATTCTACTAGCCCGTTGATATTCATCACATCTTTTCACTAGCTCACTTGCATCCTTATAAAGAGTGGGCCAATAGAACCCGCAACTAAGTACTTTGGCCGTCGTTCTTCTTCCACCATGATGACCACCATATGGTGAAGAATGACAAGCCCCAAGAATTTCACCTTTCTTTTCTTCTGGCACACATCTTCTAATCACCCCATCTGTACAAATCCGGAAAAGGTATGGTTCATCCCAATAATAATCTTGACAATCCCGTTTGAGCTTTTTTATTTGGTTTGAAGAGAACTCATCCGGAATGATTCCACACACAAGAAAATTTGCTAGATCCGTAAACCATGTCACCTTTTTCATTGAAATAGCCAAGATGCTCATCGAGGAAGGAGTCATTGATTTCGAGGCCATCATGCGACCTCCCCTCCTCCTCCAAACGAGACAAGTGGTCTGCCACTTGGTTTTCACTCCCTTTTCTATCTTGGATGTCAATATCAAACTCTTGTAACAAAAGCACCCATCTCATCAACCGAGCTTTAGAGTCCTTATTGCTCATAAGATAACGAAGCACCGCATGATCTATGTGGACAATGACTTTTGCAACCATCAAGTACAGGCAGAACTTCTCAATTACAAACATAATGGCAAAGAGCTCTTTCTCCGTAACGGTATAGTTGACTTGACACTATTCATGGTCTTACTAGCATAGTAGACCGGATGAAATTTTTTATTGATGTGTTGCCCCAAAATATCCCCAATCGCTACGTCACTTTCATTACACATGAGTTCAAAAAGGAACCCTCCAATTTGGAGCGGTGATGATGAGAGTAGTTGTCAACTTGAACTTAAATAATTAAAAATCTCTCATGCAATCATCATTGAACTTGAACTTAGCATCCTTCTCAAGAAGCTTGCATAACGGGTTCACCACCTTAGATAAATCTTTGATGAAACACCGGTAAAACCCCGCGTGGCCTAATAAACTCCGCACACCCTTCACCGAAGTTGGAGGTGAAAGATTAGAAATCACCTCAATCTTTGCCTTGTCAACTTCAATTCCATTCTTTGAGATTTTTTGGCAGAGGACAATGCCTGCCTCGACCATAAAATGACATTTCTCCCAATTAAGCACCAAATTTGTTTCTCCATATCTAGCCAATATTTTATCCAAATTTGCAAGACAATCGTCAAAAGAATCTCCAACCACCGAGAAGTCATACATGAAAACATCAAGTTAGTCATCCACCATGTCCTTGAAAATAGCCATCATACACCTTTGAAAAGTCGCTGGTGCATTACACAAACCGAATGGCATCCGCTTAAAGGCGAAAGTACCACAGGGACATGTGAAGGTTGTTTTCTCTTGATCTTCCGTAGAAATACAAATTTGGTTGTAGCCCGAATACCTATCAAGAAAGAAATAGAAAGCACGTCCGGCCAATCTATCAATCATTTGATCTAATAAAGGAAGTGGAAAGTGATCCTTCCTTGTGACTTTGTTGAGCTTGTAATAGTCCATACACACCTTCCATCCGGTCACCGTTCTTGTAGGAATCAACCCATTCTTGTCATTGGTGACCACCGTCATGCCCCCTTCTTTGGGACACATTGAACGGGAGAAGTCCACGAACTATCGTAGATGGGGTAGACAACCCCGACATCCAACCACTTGATAATCTCCTTCTTGACAACTTCTTGCATATCCTCATTGAGTCTCCTTTGATGTTCAATAGATGGTTTGGAGCCATCCTCCAACTTGATCTTATGCATGCAAAAAACGGGGATTACCCCCCGAATATCTGCCAATGTCGACACAATAGCCTTCTTCCTCTTTTGTAGCACCGCCAATGTAGGATCTACCTATACATTAGTCAAATAAGAGAAAAGAATAACCGGTAAGGTAGAACAAGGATCAAGAAATTCATACCGAAGATGTGGAGGCAATGGCTTGAACTCCAAGGTAGGAGGCTCTTCAATAGAAGGCTTTGTAGGAGTAGTTGTCTTATTTTCAAGATCCAAGGACAATTTATGGGGTGAATAGTTGTACGACCCCATTCCTTGAAAATAGTTCACACATTCCATGAAGCCTTCCATCTCGTCATCATTAAAGTTGATCAAGACGACCTCCAACATATTACCAACATTGATTGTAGCACTTGTGTCATCAACAATAACATCGGTCACCAAGTCCTCAAAAAATCACACCTCATTGCTATTTGGTTGTCGCATAGACTTACACATATGAAAAACCACTTTTTCATCACCAACCTGGAATGTAAGTTCTCTGGATTCAACATCACAAAGAGCCTTCCCCATAGCAAGGACAAGTCTTCCAAGAATAATTGACACCTCATAATCAACTTCACAATCTAGAATGACAAAATCCACCGCAAAAATAAATTTATCAACACGAACCAAAACATCTTTAATCACTCCCAAGGGTCTCTTCATAGTATGATCGACCATTTGCAATCTCATAGATGTGGGTCTTAGTTTTCTAATCCCCAAAGTCTTGAAAACCGAATAGCGCATCAATCGTTTCAAAATTTATTGACCGCTTCTTTGTCACAAGATCCTTCATGAACTTTGCATAACTGGCATTTGCTCCAAAGCTTCAACTAATGGCACATTGATTGAGAGACTCTTCATCATTTGAATAAACTTCTTGAATTGGTTTTCACCATTTGCTTGGAAAGTCTTTGAGGATATGGAGGTGGAGTCTTAGGCAATGGTGCATTAGCCTTTTGCACTACCGGCTCTGGTATGTCAATAATATGATCCCTAGACGGGTTTACCTCCTTTTGAGTATCTTCCACACTATCATCAATATCAATCCGGACTTCATCATAGGTTGCACCTCAGTGCTCAGGATCTCTTCTTCTTGCACCACTTGCTTATCATCCATAAGTTGCCTTTGACTTGAGTTGGGTGCATTCCCACCTCTTCCACTTCTTGTAGTAATGGACATGGCATGCCCCGTGTTGTTTCCACCCTTTGGGTGTACTACCGTGTCACTTGGTAGTGCCCCTTTAGGACGATAATTTAGAGCTTGAGATATTTTTCCCATTTGAACTTCTAAGTTGCGGATTGATATGTTGTATGAAGCAAGTTGGGCATCCGAATCGACATTCTTTTCCATCATTTGCTTGAACATATTTTCAATATGCCCCATCTCGTTGTTTGAAGAACTTGAACCACGGGAAGGATAATGAGGCGGGTTATTTGGTTGTTGATACATTGGGGGCCTTTGAAATCCCGACCCCCGATTGCCTTGATTGTTGTTCCATCCTCCTTGATTGTTACACCCCACATCCCCCCAATTTCCTTGATTATTTCCACTCCAATTTCCTTGATTGTTGTTGTTATGCCAATTCCCTTGATTGTTTCCACCACTCCAATTTCCTTGGTTGTTAGAATTCCAATTGCCTTGATTGTTTTGAGATCGCCATTGTTGTTGGTTTGGGCCTTGGAAGTTGTTTCTTTGCCCTTGAAAGTTGTTCACATATTGCACCTCCTCTTCTTGTTCATTATAAGAATTATCTTGATCAAAACCACTATCTTCTTACACATAATTCTCCACTCAATTTTGCACTTGTGGACCTTTAGTCCTCCTCTTGTTCACCATCATGTTCACTCCCTCCATGGCATTGACTTGCTTGATATTTTGCACTTGATTTAGTTGGGCCTTTGCTAGTTGTGTCATAGTGGTTGTCAACTTGGCTATGGCTTTCCCATGGTCTTGCAATTCATTATGAAAGTGAATCATGGTTGGGTCACCTTGTGGAACATTGGCCCGGGATTGCCAAGCCGATGATGTTTCTGCCATCTCATCCAAAATCTCACAAGCCTCTACATAAGGCATAGTCATGAAATTCCCACGACAAGTTTATTCACTACACATTGGTTGGTTATGTTAATCCCATGATAGAAAGTTTGTAGAATCATATTCTCCATCATATCGTTGTTGGGACATTCCTTAACCATTATTCTATAGCGTTCCTATATCTCATGTAGTGGTTTATTTGGCTCTTGCTTGAATTCCAAAATCTCATCTCGAAGTGTAGCCATGTGCTCCGGAGAGAAGAACTTAGAAATAAACTTTTCCGCCAACTCATCCCAAGTATGAATGGAATGGTTCGACAATCATTCCAACCAATCTAAAGCTTTCCCCCCGTAGAGAGAATGGAAAAAGCCTTAGCCTCAATGTATCATCGGAGACATTTGTGCTTTTGCTCCCCCAACAAGTATCCACAAACGCCTTCAAATGTTTGTGCTCATTTTGAGTTGGAGCACCAGTGAAGAAAACCCGTTACTCAAGAAAAATGAGCATCATATTGGTGATTTGAAAGTTGCCCGCCCTAATACGGGAATGGACTATTGCATTTGCATATCCTTCATTGGGTAATATCCGGTGTGGATCCGCTCGTGGTAGAGGTGGGGGTGGAGCGGGAACATTGTCATGAGGCACTCGACCTCTTCTATTGGCTTGAGGTTTAAGAAGAACCTCATCAACTTGCTCATCCTCGACGTCCACATCCCCCCAAAAGGTAAATTTTTGAGCTCATTGTTCGTTATGGTTGTACCTACGATTTCTCAAACAAGTTAGTAACACGGAAGGAAAAGAAGATATTCCAAAAAACACACCCAAATATATAGCTAACACCGTTTTAACTCCCCGACAACGGCGCCAAAAATTGATGACGTCCACAACACACCTCTATAGGAGATATGATACGGTCGTATGCAATAATAATTACCCAATTATGAGTCGGGGTCGAATCCACTAGGAGTTATGAGGGGTGCTAGGAGTATATATTTGAAGCAAGTAAATGGGTTATCTAAGATTGCACTTCCACAACAAGGTTTTGCTTTCTATTTCTACTGTTACTCTGATGAATGCAAGTTAAAGAAAATAGATTATAGATAAATAGTTTTGAGGTTTTTCAATTGGATTAAAGGCCTAGGGTTGTGGCCATAACCTAGGTGTTTGCCTAATGGGATAAAGATGTTTATACTTGTTTTGTTGATTGGGTTTTATTATATCTCTCAACTCTACGTTACCTACTCCATACCTCTCAGTCAGAGAGTGATTTTGCCCAATTTGGCTTTCTCAAGTCCAAATGGGTATCAACCAAAAATAGTTGATAAGAGCTCAAGTCGGGTTCTTACTATCACTAGTTTGAACCCTTTAATTAGGTTAATCAATCTCTCAATTAACCCAATTCCTTGTTAGCTAAGTTATCCTAGACTAGGTCCCTCTTTCTCAAGTAGAGACTAAGTCAAATAGGCATGAATCAATGTTTGCAATAATTAATTCTAAAATTTAAGCATGAACTAAGCTGAATAATCAACACCCAATCATAAACAAGCATAAAATTAATCACCCATAAGGTTTACACACTAGAGTTGGGTCACAGCCCTAGTAAAAATCTAGCTACTCATAATGAGATTTGAAGAAAATAAAGAAGAAAAGCTAATTAAATCCATAATGAAAGATTAAAATGATGAAATCTAATGTTAGTACACCAAAAAAATATAAAACTTCCTAAAATAGTAAAGAAAAATGGCTACAACAACTTTTTAATGTTCAAACTTGACCTTGTGAAATTCATCTATTTTTACAAGGCCAAAAATCGCGGACAAAAATACCCCTCGGGAGGTTCTACGGCCACATAATTCCATGTGCGGTCCGCAGATTTCTTCAGTTTGCAGGAAGGTGAGTTATGGAGCCGCACATTTCTAGACTGTGGACGCAAATCATCTGCGGCCGCACATTTTTGGACTGCGGCCGCGAGGCAATCTTCTGCGGCCGCACAATTCTTTTGCGGTCCATACTTCACAAAGGCTCCTGAACTTGGTCTTTTTGCATACTCTCTAATCTTTGACTCTTAAGCCCAGTTTTACGGCCGCACAATTCATGTGCGGTCCGCACATTGCTGGAAGTTCTGTTAGATTTTACTTCTTGGTTTGCAGTCGCAGATAGAATTTTGCGGTCCGTAATTTCTTCTGCAGACCACACATTTGTGCTTTTGCGCCCTTTATTTCTTTGTGCTTCGGAACGCTCATTTTTGAGTCGGATTTCATTTCGGGAGACCAAACTTTCAGCATTCCTACAATTTGTACAATTTCATTAGTTTCGAGAACACAATTCAATACTTTCGGACTAAAATAAAAGCTAAAAGGTACTAATAAGGAGTTAAAATTCTCACTTATCATACACCCATTAGTCCTGCTCCTGATGTTGATCCAACTAGTGATAATGCTGCTAACCCTAATGATGAACCAATTGATACTCTCGTTACTGTCATTACGTTTTCTAGAGAACCTACCAAACGACAGGAAATATCTCCTGTTTGGCCATATTTTACTCAACTAGTTCAAAAAAAATAAGGCTAAGTGTAAAACTTGTGGTCTAGAGTTAGCTTTTAAATATGCACCAATGCAGTCGGGGACAGGATCTTTGGCTAGACACATAGCTAAACACCCTAACGATAACGTCAAATATCTTCGTATGAAAGCTCTGGCCGAGTGGGAAAATGCACCTAGTCCTAGTCAAGCTGACCCTAGTACCGGTTTAAATCAATTTCAACTAAGAATTAACACTGTTACAGGTGGTATTTTGTATTATGATCCAAGAAAAGATCGGAAAGAATTAGCAAAATTGGTAAATGTTATGTGCTTACCCTATTAGGTTTCCTTCTGACCCTGTATTTGTGCATTACATTAGAAAAATCTATAATCCTACTTATAAAGGTTTTTTTCGCACAACTGTAAAGAAAGATATTTACAAATATAAGCATAAATATGAATAATATTTGCGCTACTTATTTACTCATATAAATTGTCGTGTTGCTATTACAACTGATAATTGTAGAATTAACAATGTCTGTGATTACCTTACTGTTACATGTCATTGGATTGATGAGGATTGGATAATGCAAAAGTGCATAATTGCTTATAGAATAGTTACTTCACGGCACACAAGGCAGTTTATTGCTAGCACAGTTACGGATATTTGCAAATATTTTTGCACTAGTGATAATATAATGTCAGTTTTAATGGATAATGCTTCTAATAACGCAAATGCTATAGACTTGTTTACCACTACGCTAAATCCTGCATTTAGTAACATTTTTCATATTAGATGTATTTGTCATATTTACCATTTAATTGTAGGTGATAATATGAGAATTTTAAATATTCAAATTGAAAATGATTGTTGTTTAAGATAAAGAAAGGTTCCTAAACCTTGTCCAACTAGATGGAATTACATGTATGAAAGTTTGGTTGTTGCACATGAATACAGAAGCCCCATAAGCTCAACGTTTAATACACATGTAAGTGATGATGACGATTACCTTACGAATGGGGATTGTGCTAACGTTAAAATGCTTGTTAATTTTTTCGAAAAATTTCATATTGCTACAAAAGAATTTTCGGGGAAATATTATCCTACTATTTCTAAATGCTTAGTTTATATTGAAGAACTTGCAAATTTGTTTGCTCATTTTTCACAGGGTGGGGTAATTTATCAATTTGCTATTGATTCTATGAGAATGATGTTTAAAAAATATTTTGTTTCCTATTCCCCTATTTGTGGTGTTGCTAATTTGTTAAATCCTTGTATGAAATTAGGAGGTCCTCAATTTTGGTATGAAACTGTTTATAAGGGTTTAGCACTTGCAGATAATAAGGAGCCTAAACTTCCGGAAGCAATAGCCTCAATTAGAACAAACGCTGAAACTATTTATAATGCTTATCAAGTTGCATTAAATCAGGCTAAGCCAAATGTTCCAACTCCTTCTTCTTCTGATTAAAAGAACTGTGGGGCTAAGAGGGCTTAGTGTTTGGGTGGGGTTTATGGGTTCTAGTAGTAATAATTTTTCACAACTAAATGAGTTAGAAGTTTATTTATCGCAGGGGTTGGAGGAAGTGAATCCCGACAGTACCTTTGATATTTTGCAATGGTGGAGGGACAACGAAAAACTCTTTCTGGTTTTTTCAAGGATGTATCGAGACATTTTAACTATTCAAGCTTTAACAGTGGCATCGGAGAACGCTTTCAGTCAAACAAGACTTCAAATCGGTGATCATAGACCGTCTATGAGGGATAGCTTGGAAAAGTCAGTACTTTTCAAAGATTGGATCCGTTTAGAAAGAAGAAATTTTGGACTTGCTGAATCACAACCAGAGGTAGACGAAGCTTATGAAGAATTGCTAGCTGAACTTGCTGAGGATGCTGCTTCGTCCGACAATGGAAGCGGTGATAAACAAGCTACTTTTTCGCCACCACCAACGGAACTTGCTCCGAACCTTGAAGGATTATGAAGTTTGTAAGAGATAGCATGTAACTTGTATGAATAAAAATTAGTATGTAACTTGTATTTTTGGCACTTCTTGATTAGTTCCCTTTTCTTCTCAATGGTGGTATTAGCACCTTGTTGTGCTCATTCCATAGGGGGAGGACAACTAAGAAGGATATTTCCATGTTTTTTTATTGCTATAAAAAAAGTACAAGGCATTGCTTTGAATATTGTTTTACAATATTTTTATCTTTAAATTTGAATTAAAAAATTAGGTTACAATTCTATAATAAAATTACAAGGCATTGCCTTAGATATTTTTTTAACATCTTTTTGTCTCTAAGTTCTATTTAATTAAAAAAATTTACTACATGGCCGTTGAGCCCATTTAGCCCGTTTGGACTACGTGCCCGACCTATTTAGCCCGGGACCATGAGTTAATGGGTCCGGTCCCGGGCTGGTTCCTATAAAAAAAACATTTATTCCGTTAATTTAGGGACCGGGAGCGACGCGGGACCGCGGCCCGCGAGACCGGCCCGTTTGAGGCCCAGCCCGACCCACTTGCACCCTTAGCTTTGATTTTACCCCAACACCAAAAGACTAATACACGTTCCATCTGTTTCATTTTATGTGGCATTCTTTATTTTTAATCTGTTCCAAAAAAGATGATCTTTTAATTTTAAACTTTTTATTTTTACCCTTAATAAAATGCTCCTTTAGTTACAAAAATATTATAGTATGCTTAAAACCAGAAGTTTCAATGATACTTTTTGGTACGTAGCAAGTCTTTCTTTCATTTGAACTCTGTGGCCATTCAAACACTTGCATATATAGGGTGTGTTTGGTATGAAGGAAAATATTTTTCGAAAAATAATTTTTAATTTTTTCATGTTTGGTTGGCTTAAATGTTTTGGAAAATATTTTTTCCTCATGAACTCATTTTCTTCTAATTGGAGGAAAATATTTTCCCTATCAAGATAAGGGAAAATATTTTCCAAAACTGTTTTTTAACCATCCCCACCCTATTCCTCTTCACTATCAACCCACCCCCACCCCTCGCCCCACC
>AWOL01S0136141.1:0-25937 GCA_000715115.1 Nicotiana otophora
CTGCCTCGCGCCGCGTCGCCACACGCTATTAGCGACGTAGCGCTCGCTATTTACAACACTGGGACTGGCTCAATAAATTTGTTGAGCACATGTGGCCTTATCTGGACAACATACTCTCCATTTCTTAACAGTGTTCTGAATTTCCTTCTCATAGTATTTTAGGTAACTAGCTTGTGTAAACTATTTTGTATAAATAGGCTACTTGCAGGACTGCAAAATATATTGTGTCAGCTAATTATTGCAGAGCAAAATTTCGAAACATCGAATTTGGGTTCCTTACCTACTTTCCAAGCTTAGTGGTTTCTTAGTGGCCATAAATAAACTTAGATGGTGTTTTTATTTTCAGATACTGTTGCGGCTTGCTAGACATTAAACTATGGCATAAGATACAGAAGATGTTATTTTTTACCCACATTCTTTCCATTTGTATTGTATAAAAACATTAGATGACAATTGTTAAATGGTCTTGATGTTTTCATTTGGCAAGTAAATGTTCTGCGTAAGAAAATATAGCAGTTATGTAGGATACTTTGTAGTTGCTCCATTAGTTAGCTGATTACTAGTAACACAGTTTTATCATTTATGTTCTTCTGATGTTGAAACCCACTATACGCTGAAATTCCCCTTGTGCCTCTTTGGTGCCTCAGTGCTGCCCCACATTCAAGAACAATCCCACAAGGCAGCAAGAACCGTAGAGCCGAGGGGTTGAATGTAGGACACCGGTTTTTTGAGTTGCCGCTGTTATAGTTTTCACTCCTAAAATTCACTATGCCAATCACATTGACGCTTACGTTTATTCTTCTTTGCGGCACTGCAGGTTGCAAGCATTGATACAATTGCTCTTCTTCTGACAAATAACTTGTTATCTTTACACGTCTTGGTGAGTAACTATCTATGATTTATTTCTTCCGCAAATTGTTAACTTATTGTTCTGCCTCGCTAAAGTGGTTGATACACATAGGTTAGAGGAACCGACATATATTTGACCACTACAGATAGTATCATTTGTTGAAGAGGTACCCTTTTCTTCTTTCTTGATATAATTGTTTGTTGCTGTTGTTTTGACACATAATAAGAGTTTTTGATTAGTCACATGATTAATGCAAGTTATGGATGAATTTGACTGCATTGAAAAATTTCGATTAGTAAAGCTTATTCCTTTGACACAAAGATACAAACTCGCGAACTAAAAAGGTCTTCTACAAATAAGAAGGAAAGTTCAAAGGTGAAACAAAGGAGTTAAAAGTATAATCTTTCAGTAAACTAAGAGACCCAACTAAGAGTCCTCTGATTGTAACTTGATTTAGAAAAAAAAGGTCTTTGAGCATGTTGATTAACGTACTTATGGATAGTCTTCTCATCTTGATAGAGTTTTTCTGTTAGTATATGCTCTCTATACTACAAGTTCTTTACGAGATACAATTACATGCTTTTTCTGAGAAAAAAATGGCTTACATCTGGAAATTTTAATATAAGTGGCATGTACTTAATCTTGGGCAGCCTTCTTGAGATATAGTTTTATCAAGTTCACTTAAGTTATCAAATGTAAATTGGTATGCTCCTCATTCATTATCAATACTTGTCAGTTATGCTATTCATCTACTAATATTCTTATAAAGTTTCACTTGATTCTGCTTCAGCAGTACTCTTATCAACTCATTATTGAAATAAAAATGATCATGAACATTTTCATGGATACTCCTTTTAACTCAGTGCAGATCAACCAGGCTTGCACTTTCTGGACACAGGGTCTTTCGTTTGTAATGATTTAGCTCGATACTTTTTGACAAACTTATATGATGTTGAAAACTAAAATTTAAAAGTCAAAGGATAAAGAACTTTCTGCCCTTTGCTTTTGGGTCCTTATGGATATTGTCACTGTACTTTTATTTACAATAGTAGTATTTTTTATATTTCTCTTTAGTACTTACAAAAAATCATGACAAAGAATTTGAAAAATTAGTGAGACCTCTCGCAAGAGAAAGTCCAAATGTTACATTGAGAATCAGAAGTAACACAATGTATAATGAAACTATATAGGCTGTTTAAGTTGGGCACTAGTACTTATTATAAACTGGATAGACATTAAAATAGGGAATTTGAACACTTCTCCTTTCTTAGAAGTTAGAACCAGAATACAACAATTTGTAAGAAATCAATTGGTCTCTCACTCTCCTTCCTTTCTCTGCTCTCAGTCCTCGTCTCCACCGTCCCTCGCCACAGCCCACCGCCACAAAAAGGTCACTTCTCTCTCTCTCTCTCTCTCTCTCTCTCTCTCTCTCTCTCTTATAGAGCTGAATGAACAGTATGAGGGAAATACAAAGGGATTAAGAAAAGGCTCCCAACATTCCCAATATACTGATAGAAAACTAGGCAGGTACTCTGGGCATAGGCAGGGTAGCTACAAATTCCCAACACTAGAACCGTGAATTAAACGTTATAGCTCTCTTTTACTTTTTAATTTTTCTTTTTCTTTATTGTTCGTTTGGTTTATTTAATATATTTATTATGTTTTAAAATTGAAATTGTTAATGAATAACATCAGCAACATAGAGAAGTGAGATCCCAAAAACATCTCTGAGGCAAACAAGTTCGTTTTTTTGTTGATAATTTCATCAACCAAAAAGTCAAAAAACTAACCAAGCCCAAAATATCTCCAGGTTTTGTGGGTGTGAGAAGTTTATTGGAATTGTTTAATTATTTCATATTGAAATTGTTAGTTTAATATTTAAACTCTGTTCTTTTATTATTCGTGTTAGTTTAGTTTAATTTATAAGCTCTCATTCTCTTTATGGTTAATTCAAGTTTATTATTTGTGTTACATTTTTGTCTATTTTTTATTTTGCTTAAAGATGTTTAAATATGTTACTTCATTTCGAATTCGGTAATCTCTTGTTAAAGTAAATAACTTTTAATTGCTTAGAGAATATACAGAATCATCAACTATACTATACCACATAGTATAACATTTACTCGCTATTTTGATGAGATTACTGGATTTATTTACATAGTAATAATGTATTAAATAAAAATTAGTTTCTCCACCTTTTTAAATAATCAATTGCTAGTGTCTCTACTTGCTAGGACGACTGTTACTTGTGCTGTAGGGATTTGCAATTAATTCCAGATATGGAAACTGCTAAGTGGGCAAGTTTTTCAGAAGGAACAAGTGATTCTGAAGGCTATGGAGAGGATCTTGATGATGATGAACATTGCTGTGCATATGCATCCACTGATATACCCAAGTTGCAGTTCAGGTTTCATCTCATGATATAGAAGCATGCTCTTATGTTTGGAAGTTTTATCTTCATAATGAAATAAATTTGAATAAGGAATGTGAATGTGCATCTTTTTCTTCAGGAAAGATATTTCAAGATCATGGTGGCTTGACCAGTTAGGAATGGCTGAGGTCGTGGAGAGGAAGGGTGGATTGTGGACAACTACTGGGATAGTTCGTAACGGCAAGATATATTGCTTCATTGAAGAGATTTTGTAGGTGATGAAAATTCTTTTTTTTGTTATCTCCTGTAGTTGTAGAGTTAAAAGCTATTGACTTTGAGTACATGCATAATTGAGAATAGATCATGAGAAGTTAAGGACTGGGGACAAATACAGTGTTTTTTCAGCGTATTTGGTCAGAATTCAAATATCAGATCTGCTTGGCCGAGATAAAAAAGCAAGAAAGTACTGTTCTTTAGTATCTTAATGAACCTCGAAAAAGGTATTATTTCTCTTGTTTTTATAGGCTGCAAAATTTGAAAATTGTATAGTTCGGTTGGCATACGTTTTCTGTTATCTTTCCTCATCATTGGATCTGGAGGCCAATTTTGGTATAGAGATTTCTCATACTCTTTAAGTGTTAGTTTCATTACCCCTCTAAGTTATGCTTGTGTACTTTAGATGCACATTTGTCTACTGCTTCAACATTATACAAATAGTAGTCTTGATGGAGAAAGAGAGTAAAAGCGAATTGATAAAGTACATAAAAAGACAAATAACAGAGTATTCTACTAAAGGTGAGTTTTGTCGTTTTACAATTATAGTTGTATTATAAATTGAATATGAAAAATTTATGTTTCATTTCAGAATTATCTTCTGCAATTTTCAATGTTTAAAGAATGACTGGTTTGTCATGTAGATATCTTGCCGAAATTGGGGCTCTACATCTCTTCAGCAATGATGACACACCCCTTTCTTTGGAACACATATACAACAAGGTTGCAGAAGGAAAAAGTGGATGTTCCTTGGAATATTTTGAAGCATATAAGCACTTGAAATCCCTTGGTTATATAGTCGGCCGTCATGGTATTCCTTGGTCAGTGAGAAGGTCAAAAGTAAACTGTGTTATTAGCCAAGACCCGCCAGAGACTGCTCAAAGTGGAGATGAAGAATCAAGAAACAATGTTCTCATCAGTGAAATGTTCAGTAATATGCAAATTGGTGGATTGAGACTCGCTTTTGACGTTTACCCTCCTAATAGCAGATTCAGAAAGTCTGCTCCTGGTGATCCCTGCTTTGTACTTTGTCTTGCTAGGTATTGTACCTTGTTAATGCGGTTCACTATATAATGGTGCCTAGTGCCTATTAACATTTGCTGAATCTTTGCTTCCAAGTATTATTTAGCTGAGCATAGGGGCTTGAAAAACTAGTCTAGCAATTCTATGGGTTAAGCATTGCTGAATCTTTAAGAGTAAGATGGATCAGCGGATTGGATGGGAATCTGGAAAATTTAGTTGTTTTAATATTTTCCACTGTATCCCTCACTCTTGACCTATCTAATTTCCTTCACTCTTTTGTCGGACTTTGTCGATCCACATTAACTGTCGCAATAGCTTTATTTTGAGTGATGTATTTTTCTTTGTGCAGTGAGTATCCACCTTCCAAAGAGGAGATTGAAGATCTTGAGGGGCATTCTCATGGTATTCCTTTGAAATTTTGTCTGGTTGAGCATGGGCGTGTGAGTTTTTTTTCATTCAACAAAGTTGAGCTTCCTATCCTTCCATGATCCATTCGAGTAACGAATGCAAATCTTGTGATGTGCTGAGAAGTGCTATGGTACAATTATAAATTTATTAAGTTTGTGAATTGATGTTTCACCATTGTGTAATTGCAAAACATTATTTAGACGACACATGTTTGACTAATGAAGGTGGACCTTGTCTCCTTTGCTTATAGTAAGTCCTATGATCTTATCATCTTTTTCCTCAATGTTGGAAAAGCTCAAGGTTGATAATTGCTATTGTCTACCATACGTGTTACAACGATGAAACTCTAGTTGAAAGTGATCTATATGTTAAGGTGAGCAATGAAGGTATTTAGTTCTTCCATTTCAAAAAATAAAAAATAAAAAGTCCATTTAAAAAATAAAGGTATTAGCTCTTTGCCAGAATAGAAACACTTGTTTCCCTAGACTGCTGGACTGCTCTACCCAGTTTCTCTATATTTTCTTAGCTCCTTTGTTCACACTTGACAGTTTTATCAATTGATGGGTGAGGAAACTAATTCCATTGATTTTGTTTGGTCTTTACCTGGCTGCCAACTTTTAAAATATCTATTATCAGTGAGGTTACAATTATGACTACTCAGGATGCATTGTCCAGGCTAATACTGAGACACCATGGTTATGCTTTCCATGGATGAATTCCATCTCCATTGACTGCCCAATTCATTCTTGTTCATGTCTTTTTGGTGATATTAAGAGCAGCAAGATTTGCTAAGACAATCATGCTGCTCCACATAGACAACTTTCTTGCAAAGTTAAAC
Source organism: Nicotiana otophora (assembly GCA_000715115.1). NCBI lineage: Eukaryota > Viridiplantae > Streptophyta > Magnoliopsida > Solanales > Solanaceae > Nicotiana > Nicotiana otophora. The sequence continues at coordinate 5,764 of AWOL01S0136141.1, forward strand.
GGTATCTATGCTGGTGGGAGATAGCAAGTACTCGGTGCACAGCTAGCCCAAACATGTAACTCTAAATCCGGCCACAAGATACAAGGATGAACCTTACGTGGAGTTCAGTTCTGCTAATTGTGAAAGATAAAACCGATTTAAGCTTTCAAAAAAGTGGGGCATTCAGCTTGGGAACAGGTGTTATATGTGCCATCAATGCTCAGAAGTAGCTTATTCCTACATCGCTCAGTGGCTGCAGACTTATGGAACATGTTATATTGGCAGATACACTCTAGAGATTTTGTCGAAAGAGATTTAATAGTGTAAAAATTCTTTTATACTTATTCGTATCAAAGTTATAACATCCAAATGAAACCACACCCTTGTCCTTCTTCTTACGCAGCCTATTTTATCCTTTGCGACAGGAAACAATCAAACAACTAGGCTTCGAGTTGGTCCAACGTAAGAGCATAGCTGTGTAGGGACAAAAACAGATAGATTGATTGGGATTACCATGGGATAGGATTGGGCATCCACATACTCGTCTTTATTAGCCATCAACCATGAATTGACAGGTTACCCTTTTTCAACATTTTCAAAGTGAAGCATTTAATATTGCAGTACTTGAAATAGTAGTAGATTGATGTTAAAATGACATTGCCAAGCATCAAGTGCAGCAGTGGGCCGAAGAGTTATGTTAGACAACATGATTCTAGTTGATCGCACATCGCAGTGTTGGGAGCCATATAGACGGATGGTTAATCGTCAGAAAATTATAACGTGTACATAGAAAATTATAACGTATATATAGGTCAAAAATTACTTTTATTACATATATATTAAATCTTTAACACGTTGAAATTTTTGGCTTTGCCCCTAGTTGATCGTGGATCACAGTGATTAGTGACGACAGAATTGTTTTATACTACTTGGTATGTTCCAAATAAATTTGACTGAAACTCTCCTAAATCCATTAGAGACTACTAGGAAGCAACAATTTTTAATTTTCCAATCCAACATAACTCGATTATTTCACTGGATACCTGCTCCACCAGCACAAATATTGATCTATAAAAAATTAGGCAGATCGAAAGAAGTCGCTTAGAATTTTTTTGTTGCATTTTTTTTTTTTAACAAACACGTGCAACTTATGGAAAATATATTAAAACCAATACTTTCCACATCTTTGCAATTCATAAACTGCTCAATGAACTCTTTAATAAGCTACAACTCATACCACTAAAAGATTTGACCAACTATCTAGTTGTCCTTTAGTAGGGTTTGAATTGTTAGCTACCGTTACCATTAAACAGCCCAGTAGCCCAACTAAAAGAAATTGATGCCAAAAGAAAAAAGGAGAAAGATAAGATCCACATTAATATGTTTTCTCTTCTTCTTTTTTTTTTTTTTTCCTTTCTAAATCCAAATATATCTCTGACCTATGTGAAATGGTCATATATCCATTGAAATCAGTTCTTGTCGTTATAATTTTAAGCCACGTGTTGCACACATGACAGTTTGTGGTGCTAATCGTTTTCTGTATCTAGTCTAGTGGAAAAAGGCAAATGCATACTAGTTTGGTGACAACAGGCTAGTTTTGACCCCAACTATTAACAGAGAACAAACACAGACCATTTATAACGGCTCTTTCATAAGCGAGTCCCCTCACGCTCCTTCCTCATGGATCCACCGGACGGCGTCCCGTCGGCTCGTTTGGATGGCCAATCCAATCTCAACCCTCCAATTAAACAGAGCACTGAATCTACTTATGGAAAATTGTCTTATGCAACTAAGGTTTCCACTTCCAAACAATTCCCAGCAGTCCCAAATCAACATGCAAGAGAATCTGTCATAGCAACACACATCACACACAATGGAATGCCGGCGGTACTCTTCAAGGCGTCGGATTATTATGGAATCATGGCAGATGAGTGTAGGCTCACAATAGTGGGCAGATTTCTCAAACCTAGGCCCCAAATTGACCGAATTAGGTCAAAATTTAAAGAACTAATCTCTATTAAAGGCTCGGTCAAGATTGGGGTTTATGATAACTATAACGTTTTCTTGGATTTCACCGACGAAGAAGACTTTAATTTTGTCTGGTACAAGAGGGTCATCGAAATTGAGGGACAACAAATGTGATTACAAAGGTGGTCTCCGAACTTCAAGCCTGAAGAGGATCTACCAGTGGCACCGATATGGGTACTGCTACCGGGACTACCTTTTCATATGCACACATGGCAGTATGTCAAACAGGTGGTCAGTGCTATTGGGACTCCATTGGAAATGGACTTGAGAACGAGAGGAAAGACCAGACCTCACATGGCTAAGGTAAGAATTGAAATCGACTTACTAAAACAACAACCAGATTCTGTTTATGTTGGTCAAGTTTATGACGATGCTCCTAAAAAAGGCTTTGTTCAAAAATTTGAATATGAGGGTGTCCCAAAATATTGTAAACACTGTAGGAAACTTGGGCATAACATGATGAACTATAGAGTTTTGGAAAGGAAAAGAGAAATGGAAAAGAAAGAGCAGGAAGCAAAACAAGACAAGGAGGTGAATCTTGAAATCAAAGAAGATGGGCAAAAAAAAGAGAACATAGCAGCAGTAACATGGGAAGGCAGTAGAATAAAACTAGAACAACACTCCCAGAGGAAATAGGGACACAATGTAGAGCTTAACAATAAGAATGAGAGCATCAATAAGATCAACAATGAAGAACAACCAAGTGATAAGAACAGAGCTAAAAATCAGAAAAGGATGCAAAGCATCAGGGGCAGAACAACCAAAAAAGTCAAGGCTAGGAGACAAAAGAAAGTTCCTAAAAAGAAGTCCAAGGTGACCTTTAAACATGTCAAGATCTCAACTAATTCCAAAAACAAGGGAGTTATAGAAGCAGCTATGAAGGAGCAATAAGAAAACAACTCTCACATGAATACTCATGTAGATGTTAGCAGAAGTGATGGTAAGGTACAAAATGGAGATGAGGGAAGTACCAATATGACCAAGAATGTAAGCCAAAATGAGACTGAAGAAGCAGTGCAAGAATCAAGCAATATTGAGGCCACTAAAAAAGGCAAAGTCCCTCACTGGCAGATGTATATCAATGAATTAACTAGTGTCCCTTCAGACATTAAAAATCTACCAGGAATTAACCTGGCAGTCAACTTGATTCCTGAAGAACATGAAGATCACACGGAAGCAGCTCCAATTAGGAGAGAAACACAACAACAATTTGAAGTAATTTCTCCCAACAGAGTCACTGTTGTGATTCCTGAAGATCAATTACAAACTGGGCATGACAAAGAGGATGGGGATGATTTCTCACTTGTGATCAAGAGAAGAAATCAAAACAAAAAGAAAGAAAAGAAGAAAAAAAGCAATGCCAATACATCTCAAGGAGGTAGCTCAAACTGATCTCCCCTCCAATGTTTCCATGATTAATGCAATTTTCTGAAATATTAGAGGAGTGAATACCAAGAAAGTCATGCCTAGGCTTAAAAAACTTGTCAACATCAACAAAGTGGAGTTCATAGCAATTATAGAACCTTTTGTTAGCATGAATAAGATTGATAAATACATGAAATATCTCAAGTTTTGACACTGTATCTCTAACACCAATGGGCAAATCTGGCTCATGTGGTCAGGAAACAATCAAACCAGTGTGATTAGTGTCGATGATCAACAAATCACTATCAAAATGCCGAATAGGGTGAAAAACTCTAATATGTTCATTACTGCTGTCTATGCTAAATGCAATACAAATGAAAGAAAAGACCTTTGGAGTAGTTTAGAAGGTACTAATATGGTGATTGATGGGCCATGGTGCATTGAAAGAGACTTCAATATTATTCTTGATCCGGATGAGAAACATGGGGGTCGACCTCACAGAATGTACAAAAGCTTGGATTTCAGCTCTTGCATGGACAATTGTGAGGTTAAGGATTTGGGCTATATTGGACCTAAATTCACTTGGTGTAACAACTGGGATCCTAGAAGAAGGATTTGGAAGATACTTGATAGAATTTTTGCAAATGATCTATGGTGCCAACTCCTTCAAAATAACACCGTCAAACATCTACCAAGAACTGGGTACGACCATAGATCCTTGTTGCTTAGTTGTCATAACAGAAACAATAATGACATAAAGTACTTCAAATTCCTCGACTTCTGGACTGAGCAGCCTACCTTCATGAATCTGGTTGAAGAAGTATGGGCTACTAACATATGTGGAAATGCCTTGTGGAAACTACAACAGAAACTAAAGATGCTCAGCAAAAGAATCACTTAATGGTCTAAAGAAGAAGTTGGCAATGTGTTTGAACATGTTCAACTTTGGGAAGCCAAAATGCAAGAACTAAAGGAGTTAAATTTGAACAACAATATTGATTCCTCTAGAAAACAACTGAACAAAGGGCAAGCAGAATGCATTAGATGGATCTCCATGCAAGATGCTATTCTGAAATAGAAAGCTAACTCCAAGTGATTTGAAGAAGGTGATTCCAATGCCAAGTACTTTCACAGCTTAATCATGGAAAGAACAAGAAAACTCCAACTTCACAGGATCAAAGATCATAGAGACAGATGGGTGGATGGTGATGGCAACATTGCAAAAGCTTCCATTCACCACTTCCAAAAGAGATTCGACATTCATCACCAATTCAGAGATAGTGACATTCTTGATTGCATTCCCTATAGAATCACTGATGAGGACAATAGATCTCTCATTTCTATTCCTAATACTGAAGAAATCAGAGATGCGGTCTTTGATATGGGAGCTACAAGTACAACAGGTCCTGATGATTTCAATGGTACTTTTTTCCATAAATGCCGGGATATTATCAAAAATGATATCACTGATTTTGTTCAAGAGGTGTTCAATGGGAAGAGTCTTACCAAATTCTTCTCACATACCTGCCTTGTCCTGATTCCTAAAGTGGAGTCTCCTACCAACTTATCTGAGCTTAGACCTATCAGTCTAAGCAACTTCATTGGCAAGATCATTTCTAAAATTCTATCAAGAAGACTTAACCCTATGCTTCACAAGCTCATCTCAGAGAATCAAAGTGGTTTTGTCAAAGGAAGATCTATTACTGAAAAAATTCTTCTTGCGCAAGAGATCACTCAGAATATCAACCATAGGAATTGTGGTGGTAACATCATTATCAAACTAGATATGGAGAAAGCCTATGACAAAATATCATGGAATTTTCTTATGTCTGTTATGAGAAAATTTGGATTCTCAGAGGAATGGATTGACATCATTTGGGACTTGGTCAACGAAGTCTGGTATTCTATTATTATCAATGGTACTAGGAAAGGTTTCTTTACTTCTTCCCATGGTCTTAAGCAGGGGGATCCTTTGTCCCCTTCCTTGTTCATCATTGGTGCTGAAGTCTTGTCCAGATCTCTGAATAAGCTATTTGAATATGACAACTTCACTCCATTTAGCATGGATAATAGAGGACCCAATATCAACCATTTAGCCTATGCAGATGACATTGTCATTTTCTATAGAGGAAACAAGCAGTCTATCAATCTTATTAAGAAACATATCAAGAGGTATGAAAAGGCTTTTGGGCAAAAGGTCAATAACGACAAGAGTTTCTTCATTACTTCTCCTAACACCTCTGCCTCTAGTATTAAAAGAATTAGACAAGCTTCTAGTTTCATAGATAAAAAGTTTCCTTTCACTTACCTGGGATACCCTATCTACCATGGGAAGAAGAACACTTGTTTATTTGATGTCATGTGTCAAAAGGCTCAATGTATGGCAAGGTAAAATTCTATCTCTAGGGGGTGAAATCACTCTTATCAAGCATATTCTACAATCTCTTCCCACATATATTCTGTCGGCTATGAACCTCCCCCCCCCCCAAAGGTACTGTTAACCTTATGGAAAAGTATTTTGCTAATTTTTTCTGGGGATCTACGAATAGTAAGAACAAATACCACTTGAGTTCTTGGCACAACATGTGCTTTCCCAAAGATGAAGGTGGCATTGGTATAAGGAAGATGTAAAATGTGATTGAAACATTTAGTATCAAAAGATGGTGGAGGTTTAGAACGCAACAATCTTTATGGGGCACCTTCCTCAAAGACAAATATTGTAAGAGATCTCATCACATGAGTAAAGTCCTTAACTCCTCAGATTCTCACAACTGGAAGAACCTATTGAAGACCAGGAGTAAAGCTGAAATGCACATTAACCGAAAAATTTAAAATGGTTCCTCCAGCTTCTGGTGGGATAACTGGATTGGAAAAGGTCCTCTAGCACACCTGTCTCGAAGTACCAGGAAGTATGAAAAAACTCAAGTAAATAGCTTCTTTCACAATGGGCAATGGGACATCAACAACTTAAACCAGGTTCTACCTTCACATATTACTGATTACATTATAAATATTGATATAGGAATTATATGGAGGATGACTTCCCTGTTTGGAATATTTCTGATGATGGTCTGTTTGCTAACAAATCTGCTTGGCACCTTATTAGATAAAAAAAAAACAAAAAAATGATTTCTTAAAGAAAGTTTGGCATCACTCTATCCCTTTTAAAATGTCTTTCCTAACTTGGAGATTGTTTAAAATAAAATTGCCATTTGATGACATGATTGGTAGGTTTGGTACTAATATCACGTCTAGATGCTCTTGTTGTAGTGTACCACAAGTGGAGACTATGCAACATGTGTTCGTTGAAAGTGAAGCAGCGATATTTATTTGGAATGCAATTGGCAACCCGCTGGGAATTAGGCATCAACAGGCCCCTGTTCCTGCAACCTTCAAAAGGTGGTGGGAAGAGAAATCTAACAACAGAGTTCATGCCTTGAGTTTCCAAGTCGCACCAACTGTCATATGCTAGGAAATTTGGAAACAGAGAAGTTCTTATAGATATGGCATGCAGAAGAAGTTTCAATTCAACTTCATGAAATATCAAGTAATATGGACTATCAAATCCACCATTACTAAGCTAATGCCTAATGGAGAGGCCTCTTCTCAATGGCCTACTTTATGTAACAGGATAGAAAAACTAAGACCTATTCAAACCTGGAAGCAAGTTCAATGACAACCTCCTTTATATAACACTGATGGTAGTTACATAAAGGAAAGTGGGAAAGCTGGCATATGAGGCATAATCAAAGATGGTAATGGTGACTGTATCATGGCCTTTTCTATGCATGTTATTTGTGATAGCAATAATATGGCAGAAGCCTTAGCCGCCAAGTTTGGAGGAAAATGGTGCAACTAATTAGGTTTCACTAATTTTGCTCTCGAACTTGACTCAACGGTCATTGTTAACATGATCAACCAAAGAGGAACAAAGAACATGAAGCTAAAGATGGTGGTGGAGAGGATTTTAAAAGTTTTCCATAATGCAAGTGCGACTGTTCAACATTGCTACAGAGAGGGCAACCAAGTAGCTGATACTTTTGCTAAACTAGCCTCTACCTCCACTCAAAGTTTAATCTGCCACTCTTTTGACCATCTACCAAAAGAAGCCAAAGGCCCTTTTATTCTAGATAAATGGCAAATGCCTAGTATTAGAACAAAATATGATAAGTGCAACTTTTTTGTTAGTTAATTTTGTATATATATTGCACTGTCAGTAGGGAGAACTTTTAATGTATACCTCCTACTGCCTTCTTTTTTGGGTGATAGAAATCACTATGTTGTATTAAGTTATTGAGGTAAGGTATAGCCCCCCTCACTACACTTTTTTAAAGTACAACATCTCCCAGACCTCTGTCTCAGTACCTTATTTTAAAAAACAAAACACAAACCATTTCATGGTTTGGGAGCAAATTCGAACATTTTCTCTTCTAAAATTAAATAGATTGTGGTCACAAACAACTATTTACAATGACCAGAAGGACCATTATATCCTTGCATCAAATCCCAATCATGACCCAAGAAAACAAAGTATTCAGGTGGACTCAAACTTTTAATATTTTTGCACTTAACTCATTTTATATTTAAATTTGAGAAATGTATATTTTTAGTCGCCCCAAATGTAATAGCCGACAAATAAATTACGGGTTCAACTTTAATATTTACTGAAATTTTAGTGATTTTTATATATTTATCTTGTGCTTTCTGTGTAAAAAATGCTAGGCTTAGTTGAACCATAAAAGTTATGCTCCATCCGCCTCCATGAAGAACTCATTGAACTTGTAATCGAATACACAATTATAAATTAAGCAATTCAAAAACACTAAGGGTGTGTTTGGTACGAAGTAAAATATTTTTCATGGAATTAAAAAATATTTTCTTGGAAAATGAGTGATTTTATTACTTATTTTTCCTTGTTTGGTTGGTGAGTGATGGAAAATATTTTCTAGTATTTGGTTAGAGAGTATAAAATATTTTTAGGAAAATAATTTCTTATTCTACTCTCCTCAGCCCACCTTCCCCAAAATCCTCATGTTTCTTGTACTCCTCCCCCAATCCCCTACCATGGACTGTATTTTCTGGACGAATTTAATTATTCTTTTTAAAATTCACACAAATCCAAAGGAACTAATGTGCTACTTTTTTTTTACACAGGAATAATGTTAAAATTTAAGCTTGATAACTAAAAAAATAAAATACTTTATTTGGTTAAAAAAAAGTATCTTTTCTACAACATGAAAAAAAATTACTCATTTTGTTGAATGAAAAAAAATACTTTTTCTACATCATGAAAAGAAAGTACTCGTTTTGTTAAAATGAAAGAAAATATTTTTTCTACATCAAGAAAAGAAAGTACTCCTTTTGTTTGAAAAGAAAATACTTAGTTTGTTGAAATGAAAAAAAATACTTTTTTACATCATAAAAAGAAAGTACTTGTTTTGTTGAAATGAAAGAAAAATACTTTTTTTCACATAGAAGGTTGGTGGCAATGGGGAATAGGGTGAAAAAGGTTGAAAAAGAGTTTTGGAAAATATTTTTCCTCCTTTTGATTATGAGAATGATTTCAGGTGCTAGTATATTTTGTATGTATTAAACGGACCAAGTAGAGATAAGAATTTTATACTGACTTAATAAAATAAACTTCCTAATCATTAAATGTACTTATACTCTTAATCTTGATATAATTATTATTAATTGTGTATATTATTATTGTTTTGATATTTTAAAAGGCAAAATTCTTTCGTGGGTCAATATGCCTGGTAAATTGGATACTGATAATAATGTACATCGGCAAAATAATAATTAGTTGATAAAATCCATGTCTCAGTTTAGAGATTGATGATACACCTTTATGAAAGCTTATAAATTTTTATGTGTATCCGGCCTGTGAATTTTGTATTCGACACATGAAATAAGTTAAGTGAAAGTCTAAAGAAAATAATCAATAAATTAAATTACCAGTAGTTTAGTTTAATTTAATTGATTAGAATCTGAATCTTAATATGGGGAGTTAAAATAAGATTTAATGGATGAATTTTGAAATTGAATAAGGAGTGTAATTACGAATTTTGAGTGAAATAATTCGTAATTAATTATGGTGGATATTAATTTCAAAAATTAAAAATTAATTTCATAATTGGAAGCCTTGTTAATTAAAGTATGTGGTCTCTGTTGTGCCTAAATAATATGAAATAAAGTAATTATTTTTCCGGTGGAAAAGAAAACCCAACGGTTTTGGAAAAGGATTTTAACCTTAAAACTTGTGCTATAAATACATAAAGTTTTCTATCTAGAAGAAAAAGAACACGGTGGCCGAAAATTTCAACCAAGTTTTCCTAGAAATTTCGCCCACACAAAATTACTATTTTCGGATATTATTTGGATAACACAGTAGAAGACCGTGGAACCTTCGGAGATTGTGATTGTGCGGGTGATGGAGATTCCATTGAGACGCTGTGGAACTGAAGGTTCACGTGACTGAAAAGTTGTTTTCACGCTTCAAGAGGTAACCCGTAAAACTTCGATATACTAGTTATCTAGATTACATGTGATTTTGATATCGAAATTGCTTCCGCTCCATATAATAATCCATCAAGTTCACCATAGTGTTCCAATATGATGAGATTAATCAAGCAATATCATTTAACTACTTGTAAAAACCCTTTGTATATTCTGTCCGAAGAAACAAGGAAGAACAATAATTGCAAGTAAAATCAGAAAGAGGAGTAGGTCATTTGGGAGGCGTAGCTATAAATTAGGATGTGTAATAGCCTTTTTGGCAAAGTTTTTTTCTCGTGCTTTTTTTCTCAAAGCTAAGGTGTTTGACCAAGCTTTTTAAAAGAAAAAAGTACTTTTGAGTAGAAGCAGAAGTAATTTTTGAGAAGCAGAAAAAAATGATTTATCCTCATAAGCACTTTTTTGAAAAATATTTTTGAGAAAAATATACTTAGAAATACTTTTTAAAAGTTTGGTCAAACACTAATTGTTGCTCAAAAGTGCTTTATAAATTAATTAGCCAAACACAAATTGTTTCTCACCAAAAGTACTTTTTAGAAAAGCATTTTTGAAAAAAAAATATTTCTCAAAATAATCTGATTTTAGAAGTTTGGCCAAACAGGCTATAAATCTTTTACGAATTGACAGTAATAATAATATAAAAGAAGTTTTATATATTAGAATAGGTAGCAAGTATAAGTTTGATTTGAATTAATCAAGTAAGATTAATGTGCTTATTTAATTAGCTTTTGGGATAGAAGGATATTTATTCTCTTAATAATAATAGAGGAGGGTAATTGAAATGACTTCATTGAGAGCTGTAAGATATGATTAATATGCAAGTGTACAATCAAGCAACCAAACATCATAGACATTAGACAGCTTCCTACTTTCTAAGTTTTCTTTCTCATCCTGCCAGTTTAGTGTTGTCATATCTATATAAATATGTAAAGCAGAGACTTAGCAAGTGACGTGGCATATCAATTTGGTCAAAGAACTCAATTATCCTTTTTGCCAATTTTTTGACAATAATCCTATTTTTCCTATATATTTGCTATTTTTAAAAAATCCGTAAGTCACTTCTTTAAAAAGCAAAAGTCACGTCCTTTCCTCTTCTTTCTCGGTACGAAAACAGTTATGCTAGGCCTTAAATTTCAATTAAAGGGTAGTTATTCAATAAAAGAATAACGGTTAATAGATTCTATCTTTTCTTGTTATTCCTCTGCACTGAAAATTTATATAGGAGACTCCAGTTAATAGACATTGAGGTGAGTGAGGTGTGGTTGTTTTAGAGATCATTCTTCTCATATATTCATTAGGTTTCTTGATATATATGTTACTATCAGTTTTGTGTTCCTTTTTATATTTGATCTTGTGTACTTTTATTTTTGTAAATACGAAAAATAATAGTTATTTTATGCTTTCCAAATGTTATTGAACAACAGAACTAACTCTCTTTTCATTCTCACTTTTCCCTCTTTGTCCTACGTCTGATTTCTTCTTAATTAGGATTAATTTGTTTGTCATTTACCATCACTGATCATGTGTATTTCCCGTCCTCTTTTTATATTTATCTGATATTTGGTTTTGCATATGTTTGTTTAAATTATAGGTAATTAAATTTGCTTTTGTGTTTCTTTTACATTTAGTTGCATATTAATATGATGTAATTACCTTAAATGACTAGAGATTGAATGATTTAAGCATAAATATCAAATAACCCCATTAACCTTTAATAGTTGGGAATGTAATATTACTTTTCATTTTTGCGAATGGGAATGATAATCCCCTAAAGAATATTTGAATATTTGATCCTAACAATGGCGGATTTGATCTTTTTTGTGTTCTATTTCTTTATTCTTTTTTTATTCTATATTATTTTGTTATTCAAGTTTACATATACAGATTTAAATGGATTTTTTCATATATACTTTTTCATAACCATTTCGCTGCCATGCCCGCAAATGGATATCTATATGTTTATTACTGATGATAAAATTTTATATTGAATGTTAGAAAAATCATTAAAAATGATAGAATCATGAAAAGTTTGTATAGTATAGATTGAATTTATTTTTAAAAAATTATGGTACTAATATTTAATTATATTAATTTGCTTACAATCGCGTGAAGCGCAGGCTAATACAACAACAACAACAACAACCCAGTATAATAATCCCACTAGTGGGGTCTGGGGAGGGTAGTGTGTACGCAGACCTTACCCCTACCCCAGGGTAGGGAGGCTGTTTCCAAATGACCCTGAGCATTCTTCCCTCCAAGAACTCACCACCTTGCTCTTGGGGTGACTCGAACTCACAACCTCTTGGTTGGAAGTGGAGGGTGCTTACCATCAGAGCAACCCACCTTGTCAAGCGCAGGCTAATACAGTAGTATATATATAAGGATGAGGCATCAATGGGAAGCGAATGGGCGCCGTTGCAAAAATACAACAAATATGGTACGCCGGGAATAATGATCTTTTCCAAGCCCTTAGGTCTAAATGAACTTTTTCTTCGCTACTTGTTACTTCGAAGTTTAGGATTTAAACCAATGAAAGTTTTCGAATGGTAATAAAACTTGCTATTCTATAACATATTGTTGCATTTCTTATTTTTTAGGTTCTTAATTTCACCTATTACATTAAAAAGTACGGAGTAATAAAATTCTTTTAGGTTAAGTGTAAAATAATTAACGGCAAAGGGCTAAGTATACCTCTCTATTTTCGAAAATGGTCTAAGAATACCCCTCGTTATACTATTGGGTTATCCATACCCCTGCAGTCATACTTTGAGTTTAAATATACACTTCATTTAAACGGAGGGACACGTGTCATCGTCCTGTTGGTCAATTCTAAATATCTCCTAATTAATTAAAAAGATCCATTACTCATACCCGAAAAATAATTATTTTTTTGTAAAAACTGGAAAAAACTAAAATTGTTTTTTTTACTAAAAACAAAAAAAAAACGAAAATATTTTTTTTCCAGTTTGTACAAAAAAACTGCTTTAAAAAAACTAAAAAATATTTTCTAAAATAATATTTTTGTAAAAACTGGAAAAAACTAAAATTGTTTTTTTTACTAAAAACAAAAAAAAAACGAAAATATTTTTTTTCCAGTTTGTACAAAAAAACTGCTTTAAAAAAACTAAAAAATATTTTCTAAAATAATATTTTTGTAAAAACTGAAAAGAAAAACTGAAAAGCAATTTTCTAAAGAAATTAAGAACTGAAAAAAACTGAAATATTTTTAACTAAAAATTGAAAAAAAAGAAAATATTTGTTTTATAATTTTTTACAAAAACAATACTTTAGAAAATTGCTTTTTAGCTTTTTTTCAGTTTTACAAAAATATTATTTTAGAAAATATTTTTCAGCTTTTTTTAAAGCAATTTTTTTGTAAAAACTGGAAAAGAAAATATTTTTTTTTTCAGTTTTTAGTAAAAATAAATTCAGTTTTTTCCAGTTTTTACAAAAAAAATTACTTTAGAAAATTGATTTTCAGCTTATGTTTTTCAGATTTTACAAAAACATTATTTTAGAAAATATTTCTATTTTTTCTAAAGCAGTATTTTTGTAAAAACTGAAAAAAAATATTTTTATGTTTTTCAGTTTTTAGTAAAAATAATTTCAGTTTTTTTCCAGTTTTTACAAAAAAAAATTGCTTTAAAAAATTACTTTTCGGGTATGGGTAATAAGTCTTTTTAATTAATTAGAAGATATTTAGAATTGACTAACAAGACGATAACACGTGTCCCTCCGTTTAAATAAGGGGTATATTTGAATCCAAAGTATGACTGCAAGGATATAAATAACTCAATAGTATAACGAAGGGTATTCTTAGACAATTTTCGAAAATAGAAGATTATATTTGACCTTTTGCCTAATAATTAAACTTGAAAAGAACTTGAGGTAAAAGGACCAATGAGCATCAACGAAACAGAAAAGGGGCAGGTGATGAGCATATGAATTTTATTTATGGTAACAAAGTTAAATTGGGAAAGTGTATCAGAAACCTTTTAATAACGGCCTTTGATCTGATAATTAGAAATGTATGGATAATATTTTAGGTGTCAAAACCAAATTTAGTAAGTGTATCCGAAAGCAGTCCTCGTGGCTTTTTGACTTTTCCGAGGGTAGGGGTCTATCATTATAAGCAGTAATTATTGCCCTACATGGCCATGGGAAAGAGGGGAAAAGTTTTATGTTGTGTCTTGCACAATTATTGTTCGGGACCTCTTTTTATCTTATAAATTTATGTATTCATATTTTATATTTTTGGGTCCATAAATTATAAGACAAAGAAAAAAGTTCCACACAATTAGTGTTAGTCAGTTTTTTAAAAGGCGTTTCGGGGGGAGCCCTGGGGTTAGACGCACCAAAAACGTCCCGAGACATGGTGTAGGGCGAAAGTCTCAAGAGGCGTACGACCACCAATTTGGGGCGTATGCCCGGGCGTTTCAGGTGCATTTTTATAGTGAGGCGTAAGCCCCGGAAATTTTTTCAAATTACACACAAAATTTGTTGAATAAGTCCTTCATATAATACCTAAATTCTCAAAACTTAGCTTGTAATTACTCAAAAGTTTTAAAAAGGAACTGAAATGTATTAAATTTAAAAGTCAAGACCTTTTTATTGATTGAAGCCCTAATTCATGGTCTTTCCCAATTCTTTCTCTTGTCCGCTAGTCTGCTAATATCTCCCAAAAGCAACGAATATTCAATTGTTTTTACAAATACAAAGAGAACTACATTCTTATTCATAGCAGCAAGTTCAAAGTTCAAATTACAGGTTAGTCATCTTTTTTGTTCCTCCACGTAGAGAACTTTATTCTTTTCGACTTAAGTTACTTGCGCTTGTAAGTAGCGTATAATATATTATTTTGACTAATTTTTTATGGGGATAAAGCGCGCGCGCGCGCGCACACACACACACACACACACACACACACATATATATATATATATATATATATATATATATATATATATATATAATTTTACATGTTTATAATATTTACTGTAATTATATTATTATATAAAATATTAAAAATTAAATATCTGTGGGGTGTATGCCCCATGCCTCGAGGCTTATGCCTCACTAATGTATATGTAAAATGACTCGTCTTACGCCCACGTTTTTTAAGACATTGGTGTCAATTTTATTAGACACAAAATAAATATTTTGGAAAAAGAGAATGGAGTATAGTCGAAAATCCATTACTTCCTCCTACCAATTCCTTCACTCCCACGCGCGACTTCATTGCTTAAACAATCATTAAGCTAATGAAGGTAGATGAATAAGTTACTTTGTTTTAAATCAGAAAAGCTACTTGCTACTTATCATTGTTCTTTGACTCAAAATATCATTTTTTATTGTATAAAAAATTACTTATTGTTTTGCTATTTTACTCAAAAGATCATTCATGTGAGAAAGTGATACATTCAAACTCTTTTTAATGATGTGGCGCTTGCTTTTTTAAGCCAAAAAATAGAGAATATTACATCTAACTTATTTTAACCAAAAACCTTTTATCCGATCCAAGACCCAAAAAAATTTCTTTATATGATAAACAAATGCTTAGGGTGTAACCACTATCAAATATCACGAAAAGTGATTTGTTGATCTGATACGAGAGTTTATTCATGCTCTTTATGGCATCAACATTCAAGAAAGTAACGATTATCAAATAACCAAGTTTAGGGGCTAATTAAGATTACTAACGGTTTAAAGATACGACTAATAATTCGAGCCAAATTTAAGAGTTTTAGGTATTCTTCCTAAAAAGAAATTAAGAGTTTTGGAGTTTGTGATTTTTAAATATATCATGTTATTTTTATAATTATCAAATTAAAGAGCGTCATTATGGGTAAAATAAAAAATTAAGTAAAATTCAGTTGAAAAATGAAAAGATGCTATTCGTTTTTTTTTTAATAAACTAATAAAAAACTAGTGCCACATAAATGAAATAATGGGATTACTATAGTTTAAGTTATATACTGATAGCATAAGTTTTTTAACACGATTAGTATAATTTTGGAACTTGTAATTTTAAACCCATCGTGGCATTTGTATGACTATAAAAATATGTTATTTAGAATAAAATAAAAATTTTAAAGTTACATAAATATAAAATATATTATTGTCCTTGGAATATAATGGGCTAATAAGAAAATGATGTCACATATAAAATAGAAGAAGTACTATAATTTAAGTTATATATTACAACAAATTACATTATTACAGCAATTAAGCCACTGACAAATGATCCGTGAATTCGGATCTCGTCATATGCAAATCTGCGTATTGCATCTGAAAACGTATATCTTTGTCTAGTTATCTAATACCCTATTTATGTAGATAGAATCAAATGATAGTTTCAATGATAATGTAGTACTTTTTATAAGTTTGGTCTCTGGCTTTGCTTAAAAACTTGCGAAATAATTTCGCATATATAGGAAAATGATTTTCACCCATTTGTACTAATGGAGCTTCATATTCTCATATAATCGATAAATAATTAACCTTGTATATGTTTTACAAACTTCTCGTACCTCAATAGATAAATCGTTCAAGATGACAATTAAAAACACATATTGCTCCATAATATCAAGCAAAAAAGTAGTCTGACACACTAAGTTCTTGTTATGCGCGAGATTTGAAGATCAGGTCGGATCACATTTGATATATTATGTGTAGTCTTACTTAATATTTTTAACGAGGTTATCTTTACGACTTAAACTCGACAACTTATGATGAAATTCATCTGGTAATATGAGCGATGAAAGAATCAAACTCTTTGCGAGTGACACCTCCTTCACCCACAGCCTTGTTGACACCAAAACTCAACTCTTGTGCTCTCTTCCTCATCTCCTCTCCTTCTTCCGATGCCATCAAAATTGTCACTGCCTTTTCAATCCTACTGGACACAACTAAATCATCTCTTCGAGCCCAATCCTTTACAACAATCCCAAGTTTTAGTATTTTCGTTATCAACACTGTGTTCCTCGGTTGATCAGAATGCATCGGCCACGCTACTATTGGAACTCCCATAGAAATACTTTCTACGCACGAATTCCATCCACAATGACTTAAAAAACCTCCAGTAGACGAATGTGCTAATATTTCTAACTGTGGTGCCCAATCTCTTACAATTATTCCTTTTTCTTTCACTCTCTCTTCAAACCCTTTCGGCAGTTCAATTTTTTTAATAAAATCTTTAGAGAAAACATTCTCTTTGTCTGCATCTCTCAATACCCAAATGAACTTTTGCTGACTTCTCTCTAAGCCAATTGCTATTTCCTTGATCTGTTCATCAGAAAATGAACATGTGGTTCCAAATGACACAAAAATCACTGACTTTGGTACTTGTTTGTCTAACCAAATCAATGACTTGTGTCGTTGTTGGTGGGTCCCTTGGATAACAGCTGGATTAAATGGGCCAAGAGCCCACTGCTTTTTGCCTTTACTAATTTGTTCCTTAGAAAGCAAATCAAGAAAAGTATCCTCTATAGCTTTTGACGTGTTATAAATCTTACCAGAACTAAACGTACTATACGCATGTTCCGATTTCACAAACTTGGCAAACTCAGGACTAAAACAACCTTCATTTGAAGGGAGTTCTTTTATCATATCCGTATCAATAGCAAAAGGCTTTCCTATACTTTCCCATACGTACAAAAACAAAGTGAAGGCTGAAACACTGTGGAAAGTGTAAGCTTCTGCATTTGGAATGGTGAGAAAATCTTGAACCACAGACCCCATTAATGAATCATGAATAATAATAATTCTTCGATTTTTATGTGACAAAGAGTGTAATATCTTGGCAACAGGTTTGCGAAGATTAGAGGAAAATTGGGAAGAAGGTGTAAGATGTGAAGGGAATTTGTTTGAGGAGTTGGAGTTATAATTAGGAGAGGGAGAGTTAAAAACTGGGGTTGAAAATTCATGGAAATGAATATTGTTTGTTGATAAAGGGTTAAAACCATGAGCTCTTAAATTTACTTGATGGCTATGAATTTTAGTGGTAATATAATGGACTGGTATATTATAAGATGAAATGAGACGAGAGAGATGAAGAAGTTGATTCAAGTGACCTTGTGCTGGAAAAGGAACAACAACAACTTCTACATCTTGTGGCAAAAACTGACCATTTTGGCTATCGTTTTGGTTATGGTTGCAACTAGGGGCCATTGGGTTGGAAAGAAATATTGCATTGAGGTTTTTTGTTTGGGACTAGAGAAGCTTCATATTTATAGAGTGACAAATTTGTTCAGAAAATTTTCTTTCCTTTTGACAAAGTAAATTTGGGGGAAGGTCATTTTCTATGTGCGATACTTATTCCTTCTAATTCCACACATGTAAAGTTCTTGGAATTTCATTGTCTATTATGTCGGCTTAAAATGTATGCTTTGTAATGGCAAGAGTTTTCTATCAAAGTGTAATTTTCCTTGTCCCTTAGTTTAGTCGTGATGAGATTGTAATTTAAATCATAGTGTAATTTAAATCATAGTGTCACAAGATTAAATTTTTGTTGGGGTCGAAAATTATAAGGCGTCATGTAAAAACTAATAAAGTAAATTTTGGCGATGATAAAGTAGACGGCAAAAACAAAAACGTATATTAAAAGACATAACATTCTAATATGGTTTGGTCAACTGACCTACGTATTTGAAAACTAATATATAAAACAACATAAAAAACTATTGAGAGAAAATCTCCCCTAAACAAAACTCTCGTAAGGACCAACCACATTGTGAATTTTATGTTATATTTTTATGTGAAGCATATAAAGATCTTCAATTTATTGAGGTTCACAACCTTATCATTCAAGAAAGGAATCTGTCAAATTTAGAACAGATCTATACTTTCTTTTTATGAAAAGTAATAATTAATTATGGTAAACAATTTTTTTTTTCTTCAAAAAAATATAAAATTCAAATATAAAAAAAAAATCAAGCCAAAATCCTAACAATTTTAACCGTCTACGGATTAATGCTGTTTACTTAGCCTTCTCAAATTGCCCTATAAAGTATCCGAAGAAAAAAGTAAAAGAATTTCTGTTTCGGGTATGACATTTGAATTTTTACAGTTTACTTTTCTTAAACAAAACACCAAGTTAAATATTCCAGCACGTGTTGGGCTATGAGATTAATATTTCTTTCCGTTTTTCTCTCTTTTTAATTTGCTAAATGTGATTTTAAGACAACTTCGTATAATTTGATCTTCTCGAGATTATGGGTTAATGTGCGCATTAAATCCCCAAAGACTTATGTTTAAGAAGCTAGATGGTCACGCATGTGAATGAGGATAAAACTATATAACCCTAGAGATAGGCGGATATGCAGCTAAATTATTTTTAACGAAGGAATCATGTTTAATTTTATCATTCGCAATCAGGAATCCAAGGAAATAGTGGTAAAAGTTTATTCCCATCTGATGCACCGAATCGTTACATATACATCTTTTGGTTTTATACGTATATTACTTGAACATGATTTCAATGGGCATATTGGGTCGACTTCATGTGGTTATGGCGAGGTGCATGGAGGCTTCAGTTTTGAGGAGAGGAACGGAGGAGGTACATCGTTGTTGGACTTCGCTAAAGCTTTTGGGATGGTGATTGTGAACTCTAACTTTCCAAAAAGGGAGAGGTATTTGGTTACTTTTCAAAATGCGGTGGCGAAGACTCAGATTGACTATCTTCTCCTCAGGAGATGTGACAGAGGACTGTGCAAGGATTGCAAGGTGATTACGGGTGAGATACTCGCGACGCAACATAGGCTCTTGGTGATGGACGTTGATATTATGTTAAAGAGGAGGAAAAGGTCTACTCGAGGAAGTCCGAGAATCAGGTGGGGAGCCTTAAGTAAGGATAAAGCCCAAGAGTTAGAGGGGTGGTTGTCGGCTATAGGAGCTTGGAGGAGCAGTGGTGACACAAGCATTATGTGGTCAGCGACAGCAAACTGTATTAGGGAGGTTGCTAGAGAGGTGTTAGGAGTCTCGTCAGGCATCTCTGGTGGGCACAAAGGAGACTGGTGGTGGAATGAAGTAGTTCAAGGTAAAGTGGAAGCTAAGAAGGTGGCGTACCTGAAGTTAGTGAGGAGAATAGATGAGGAGGAGAGGCGAGCATGTATGGAGAGGTATAAGACAACTAGGAAGGAGGCTAAGCTGGCGGTCACAGAGGCTAAGACTGCGGCATATGGTCGTATGTACGAGGAACTGGGGAAAAAGGCAGGGAGAAAAAATTATTCCGGCTGGCCAAGTTGAGAGAGAAGAAGGCTCGGGATTTGGACCAAGTGAGATGCATC
>AWOL01S0136176.1:11787-37709 GCA_000715115.1 Nicotiana otophora
AAGGAGGAGTTGGAAGAACACGAGCACAAGGATTTCATCATTCCTTCCTCACTCAAGACATGAGTTTGGATTGAATTTATGTTTTCCTATACTTTAACTTTATTTGTGATGAATTTCTCCATATCTATGGAGTAGTTCCCTTTAGGGTTTGATGGATTTGGTGTATTGATGATTGTTTGTGGATTATAACTCTAGTTCTATGTATTGAAGCGTTTTTGGATGATTTAACTGTTGCATCTATATTCACTTGTTCATGTAATCGATAGAGGCATAACTTGTGATATCATTGCATTATATTGTTGATTGAGTTCATTAATTCTTCTTAGTAATTGAAAGAAGCTAGTTGAATCATTGATTAAACCTAGTTAGGAGAATAATCGAAAGAGGTCTTCCTAAAGACCGATCTACTACACATTCTTGCATATCTTCACGTGCTTAAATTGGTTCATCTCGTGAGGTTACGACTTAGTCGAGAGAGGGGTTTTTGCTGAACGTTTGAACTAATAATTGAGTGAATTCGAGAGACTCACTTTAACATTAGAAGTGAATTATCTAGAGTTAGATCCCGAACAATTATCTTGCACCTATCCTATCAACCCCTATTTTCTCACATTGATAACTTCCTTGCTTACCTTTGTTGCGATTGTCACTAGTCAATAGCTTTAGATTCTTAGCTAATTGTAGTTAGAAATCATAGAAATCTCCATTATTGATCATCTTGGATAACAATAAAGCTAGAAACTACAAGAATACTATTTAAATCCAATCCCTGTGGATATGATATTATACTATACTATATTTGACTAGCGAGCATAATTTAAGTGTGTGTTTTGAGCTCATCAGCAACCCCTACCTCAAGGGAGTTGCGAAGTATTATTTATGTTACACGGGGTGATCCTTTAGGATAAAAAACTTAGGACCCCCCCCCCCAATGTTTTATATGTTTGCTATTCACGCTTAGTTATTAAATATAGACCAATCAAGTTGTACCGTATAACCTCTAAAGACTTGTATTGATTCGTCTAATTATTGTATGGTTTCTTTGCACGTGTTCATAGATAGAACCTTTAAATCCCATGACTTCCTTCACTTATATGATCGCTTAGGACAATTGTAATCCTATAATCCGCATAGTGTAAACTTAGGCCGGGACCCATTGTTGTGGACCTCGAAGAGTGCCTAACACCTTTTCTTTGAGGTAACTTGAGCTCTTACCCAATCTTTGATGACGCAGACTAGTCAAATTAGAGTTATTTGCAAATATGTGCCCTAACGCACCTTAAAAGAGTTGTCACACACTTTTAATACCCATTTAAAAGAGTTGTCACACGTTGAAACCAGCTTTCGCGAGAAAATGGGGTGCGACAACATGGATTGTGCACGCAAATTGAGAAATGCTAAATGGAGCTAATAGAGGTCTCGAAATACGAAAATAACTAGTACTCAAAATGACCTATCGGATCGTCATAAAAACCGTAATGAGAAGATGTTATAACTTTAAACAACTTATTAAATTTTACAACTTTTATCCGTATGTGAAAGTTATATTGCAGCATATACATTTCAACAGACATAAGCAGTTCGATAAGGAAGATCAAGCTAAAATAGATCTTATATTAAACTCAAAGAACAGATGCAGTAAGTTATGCATCACAAGCATAAATTGTGTTTAAAAATATGTGAAAGTTGAATGTGTTACTCCTGCATTGTAACGACCCGGTCGGTCATTTTGAGTATTGTAGCCTCGTTCCCCCATTTATCGCTTCTTTTCTATTTAATTATGGTTATGTGACTTGTTAGGGTAGTTTATTTGGTTCTGGGGATGTTTCAGAATGAAATGGGACACTTAGTCCCAAAATTAAAGGCTTAAGTAGAAAGAGTTGACCGGAGTTTGACTTTTGAGTAGAAACCCCAAAATGGAGCTTTGATGGCTTCGATAGCTTCGTATGGTAATTTTTGACTTAGGCGTATGTCCGGATGTTGATTTGGAGGTCCATAGGTAGTTTTGGCTTGAATTGGCGAAAGTTGAAAAGTTGAAGGTTTGGAAGGTTGAGAAATTTGATTGAGAGTTGACTTTGTTGATATCGGGTTCGAATTTTAGTTCTGAGAGTTGGAATAGGTCCGTTGCTTCATTTATGACTTGTGTACAAAATTTGAGTTTAATCGGGTTTGGTATGGTATGATTCAATATTAGTTTTAAAAGTTAGAATTTCATAAGTTCATTAGGCATGAATTGGGGTGCGATTCGTGATTTCGGTGTTGTTTGATGTGATTTGAGGATTCGACTACATTTGTATCATATTTTAGGACTTGTTGGTATGTTTGGACGGGGTCCCTGGAGCCTTGGGTGTGATTCGGATCATGTTCGGCTCATTTTGGACTTGTTGGACTGCTGAATATTGTTGTATCTAGTTTCCTTATCTGGTTTCCTTTGGTGTATGTAGGAAGTTGTTCATCGCGCTCGCGAGTTTGAGGATGCGATAGTGGATCTTTGGTTGATGGTGCACCGCAAATGGGGGAGAAGGGACGCGTTCGCGAAGAAGGAAGGTGAGGTCTGGAAGTTACATGCATTGTTCTTTGCGATCGCGTTTCTTGGTCCGCGATCGCGTAGTTCTGGGTTGCTGAGAATCGTGTTCACATCTGATGGTACGCTTTCGCTTAGACCATTTTGGAGGGCAGTGAATTTTGTTCTTCGTGATCGCGAAGAGGAACAACTGGGCAGCAGATTTTAAAATCCCAAATCGAGGGTTAGAGTATTATTTTCATATTTGAGTTGTAGAGCTCGGTTTTGGACGATCTTAGTAGGGATTTTCACGTCTTGGATCGGGGTAAGTATTTTTGACTCTGGTTTGTTCATCTATCATGATTCCATCCTTGTTATTGTCATTTATTTAGTGAATTAAAGTTAAGAAATGGGGATTTTGGTGGAAACTTTTCATAAATGACAAATGGAGGTTTAAAGGTCGATTTGAGGTCGAAATTAGATGATTTTAGTATGGTTGGACTCGTAATTGAATGGGTGTTCAGATTTTGTGAATTTTGTCGAGTTTCAAGGCATGGGCCCGGGGTTGACTTTTCGATTTTGATAAAGATCGAAACTTTATTGCTTGAAGTTGTTTCCTACCGCATTATTTGTTGATATTGAGTTGTTTGTGACTAGATTCAAGTTGTTTAAAAACCGATACGCGTGGGAAGGGCTTGTTGGAGTTGTAAACTGTGCGGTTTGAGGTAAGTAACACATCTAAACTTGGATTTGAGGGTATTTAACCTTAAAGACGATGTTATATGAAAGATGTGGGGTGACGTACACGCTTGGTGACAGGCGTTTGTGCGTGCACCAGTTTGTTCGTGGTTTAGGGAGGACTTTAGGCTAATACCGAGCTTGTTTTACTATCATACCATGTTATCCTTGCATCCCCTCTACTTGTTTGATTATTTGAATTGTGAATCATGTTAGACATCATGTCTAGGTTGTGTGCTAACTATTTATGACTTGATAAGGTTATTCTTGCTATTTATGAGTTATATACCTTATTTGCACACATGTTCTCAATCATGATACTATATCCGTGTATGATATCTCTGTCTCAGTACTTCTTATTTGATTCCTCACATGTTGTTGATATCGCTTAAGGGTAAAATTGTTTAATTGAATATTTGAGATGTGTTCATCTGAGACTTGTGAGTTTGGGCCTTAGAGTCGATCTAATACTGCTTCTGAGGTGACGCGTACGCCAGGTCCATATTGGGCTGAGTGTTATTGTTTTGAGGCGACGCGTTCACCAGGCCTCATTATTGGGATAAGTGATTATAAATTAGCGATTGGGCAGGATCCGCCCCTCCGGAGTCTGACATGCCAGCAGTGGGCGCATGCACAACATTTCATATATGTGCTTGATGATGGGCAGTTATGCCAGGTACCCGTATAGTGCTAAGTGTAAATACTATTGATGGATCCACTGTGATACTGTTGATTTACGTGTATACTTGACTTGTAGGCATAGAGATGTACTTTCCTCATGCTAACTGGTAATTGACATGTTTTATCCGTGTTGGGTTTTAAATTATTATACTTGAAAGCATGCCTAAATTCCTGAAATGAGAATGAGTTGTACTTGATATCATTAATTTATTGTTTCTACGGTTTATCCTGTATTTTCTGAATTGTTATCGGCTAATGGTACTGGAATTGACCGTTGTTCTGAGCTCGTCACTGCTTTCAACCCAAGGTTAGTGTTGTTATTTATTGAGTACATTGGGTCGATTGTACTTATACTACACTCTGCACTTCGTGTGCAGATCCAGGTACATCCGGCCGAGGTGATTTTTAGGCTTGAGTTGTGCCAGCTATTTAGGAGACTACGAATTAGTTGCCATATTGTCCCTAGTCCTTGAAGTTCTCTTCCTGTTATATTTATCTTTACTATTTCTCATGTTCATACAGTTGTATTAGAAGATTTATTTTGCACCGTGTTATTCAGTAGTGCTCGTGTACTTATTGACACCATATTTTGGGGCTGGTTGTAGTAGCATTTTGACTTTATTCTCAGATATTTTATGGTATTCTTCCGATGTTGATTTAGTATACCATGTTATCGCATTTTCATTGTTAATCATTTGACTGTTAGCTTATCTAGCGGGTTGGGTTAGGTACCATCACGACTTGTGAATTTTAGGTCATGACAAGTTGATATCAAAGCACTAGGTTGCTTAGGTCTCACGAGTCACGAGCAAGTTTAGTAGAGTCTTGCAAAATTGGTACGGATATGTCTCTACTTATCTTTGAGAGGCTACTAAACTATTAAAAAACTTCACTTTCTTGCATTCTTATCGTGCAAATTTATTAATTCTGAAGTTTGAAACTTGACTCTTCAATTCTCTCACAGATGGTGAAGACATATGCGACCGAATTAGGCGGACGGCCACCAGTACCACCAGCTAGGGTTGCGAGAGGCCGAGGCTGCAGTAGATGCCCAGGTGTGGCTCGTACT
Source organism: Nicotiana otophora (assembly GCA_000715115.1). NCBI lineage: Eukaryota > Viridiplantae > Streptophyta > Magnoliopsida > Solanales > Solanaceae > Nicotiana > Nicotiana otophora. The sequence goes on from AWOL01S0136176.1 coordinate 16,779, forward strand.
ACAGCTAGAGTAGCACCTGTGGAGCCACCAGTTGCTCCAGCTGAGGGGCAGATACCATATGTTGTTGAGCTAGTTGGACCAACTCAGGCACCAGCTGTGCCTAGGGCCGTTCAAAACCGAACTGTAACTGAAAACCGAACTGTAACATTGGCTTATTGGTATCGGGTTATCGGATTAACGGTTGCTAAATGGATTGAAGTTTTATAATTAACGGCTTATCGGTTTGGGGGCTGATTATTCAATTTTCTTATCGGATAAATCGTTAACCCGTTAAGAATTTTTATATTTATATTTCTATCCCTATGTATATTAAATATCTCTTCCATTATTTGAAACCCTAAATCCCTAATTTCTAATTTCCCTAAGCAGTCAGCAATCAGCAGCAACATTCTTGCCAGTCTCTACTCTCTCCTTTCAAATGGTTTCAAATGGTTTAGAAACCAAAAGGGTTGTCTCCTCCAATTATTTTTATTACTAAAGAGTTCTTTAGAAGGTTTTGACAAAGTAGCAGTTAGTGATTTATGGAAATGATTTGAATATTTCGGGCATTATAGTGTAACATAAACGGGTTGAATTCAAGGTTTAAATTTAGTGATTTAATGTCAAATGGTATATGTACTCATTGTTTATTTGATTTAGCTGATAAGCCGCCCGATAACCGCCTGATAATCTCTAAACCAATATCGATCCGCCTGATATCTTATCGGATGGCTAACAGATTAATGCATTTACAAACCAATAACTAATAAGTCAAACCGTTAAGCGCAAATATCCACCCAATCCGCCCGATAAGCAGCTCTAGTTGTGCCCATTATGATCCCAGGCCTTCATGAGGCTTTGGCCTAGATTTTAACTATATGCACTAGCCTTACTCAAGCAATTTCAATTCCATCCACTTCTCAGGCCGTGAAAGGTACTCAAACTCCTGCCACCCGTACTCTAGAGCAGGTAGCTTAGGGACTCTAGACACCGGGGGTACTACCAGCCCAGCTGGTTGTAGCTGTTTGGGCCGAGGTTGGCCCACCAATGAGTGATGAGGAGCAGAAGAGAGGTTTGGGAGGCTTAAGCCTCGAGAGTTTAGCGGGAAGGAGTCAGAGAATGTCTGGGATTTCCTAGACTGTTATCAGCGGATTCTTCACACAGCGGGTATTTTGGAGACCAGTGGAGTTGCATTTACCCCTTTTCAGCTGACTGGGGTAGCCTACCGATGGTGGAAGGCTTATGAGTTGAGCAGGACAATTAGCGCAGCGCCACTTTCATGGCATGAGTTCTCCATTCTCTTTTTAGAGAAGTTTGTCCCACAAACTCACAAGGAGGAGCTGCATAGAGATTTTGAGCAGCTACGCTAGGGAGATATGACTGTGACCCAGTTTGAGATGATATTCACATATTTGGCCCATCATTATATATGGTTGGTTCCCACAGAGAGAGAGCGGATCAAGAGTTTCATTGATGGCCTCAACTATGGCCTACGTTACAGTTTGACCCGAGAGGCCGAGACGGATGCTAGATTTGACTAGGTGGTCGAGATTGCTAGGCGTTTGGAGTTTGTTCGCAGGCTTGAGTGTGAGGAGTGGGAGGTCAAGAGGACTAGTAGTTTTGGTGGTTTCAGTGGTACCTTATTTAGAGGTCAGTACCATCACAACAAAGGTCGTCCTTACAGGACCGCTTGGATGGCTCGTCCGGTTCATCGTGGTGCATCAACTAGTCATGGTTCATACAGTGCTCATCCGGGTCAGTCATCTTTCAGTTCCCTCTCAGCTCAGAGTTCATATCGTGCTCCATCAGTTCATGGTTCGTCAATACCGATTTCTTCCAGTGGTTATTCTAGTTCTCGGGGTTCGATGCGGGCCCTACCGCCATTTTCGGCTCGAGGTTGTTATGATTGTAGAGAGTTGGGGCATGTGAGGAAGATTGTCCCCATTACTATAGAGGTCTAGTGTAGTAGAGAGGCCAGTCTATGACCCCTGCACCAGTTTCTACCCTACCCGCTCAGCTAGATCGGGGTGGAGGTCGTACGGGTCGAGGTCACCCCGGAGAGGGAGGTCAAACAGGTATCAGGCTTGACGCTATGCTTTTCCCGCAAGGCCAGAGGTAGTTGCTTCAGATGCAGTGATCACAGGTATTGTTTCAGTGTGCCACAAGGATGATTCTATATTATTTGATCTTGGTTCCACTTATTCATATGCATCATCGTACTTTGCTCGTTATTTGGATATGCCACGTAATTCCTTAGTTACGCTTGTTCATGTATCCACACCGTGGGTGATTCTATTTTTGTGGACCGTGTATATCAGTCGTTTGTGGTGCCTATTGAAGGATTGGAGATGAGAGGTTATCATTTATTGCTTAGTATGGTTGATTTTGACGTGATTTTAGGCATGGATAGGTTGTCACCATGTCATGCTATTCTGGATTGTCACGCTAAGACTGTGACGTTGGTGATGCCGGAATTGCCTAGGGTTGAGTGGAGAGGTTCTCTAGACTATGTTCCCAGTAGAGTGATTTCATATTTTAAGGCCCAACAGATGGTTGGGAAGGGATGTCTGGCATATTTGGCTTTTGTGAAGGATGTTGGTGCTTATATTCCAACCATTGAGTCTGTTTCGGTAGTGAGAAACTTCCTGAATGTGTTTCCTAGAGACTTGCCGGTCATTCTACCCTACAGGGACATTGATTTTGATATTGACTTGGTGTCGGGCACTCAGCCAATTTCTATTCCACCGTATCATATGGCACCAGCAGAGTTGAAGGAATTGAAAGAACAACTTTAGGAGCTAATTGATAAGGGATTAGGCTTAGTGTGTCGCCTTGGGGTGCACCGATTCTGTTTGTGAAGAAGACGGATGGCACTATGCGGGTGTGCATTGATTATAGGCAGTTGAAAAAAGCTACTATTAAGAACAACTACCCACTACAGCGCATTACTTGACCAGCTTCGGGGCGCTAGAGTGTTCTCTAAGATTTATTTGAGGTCAGGGTATCACTAGTTAAAGATTCGAGACTCTAATATTTTGAACACGACATTCAGGACCCGCTATGGTCACTACGAATTCCTTGTGATATCTTTTGGGCTGACTAACGCCCTAGCAGCATTTATGCACCTGATGAACAGTGTATTCCAGCCATATCTTGATTCTTTTGTCATAGTATTCATTGATGATATACTGGTGTACTCACGCAGCCAGGAGGATCATGAGCAATATCTGAGGATTGTACTCCAGACGTTGAGGGAGAAGAAGCTTTATGCTAAATTCTCCAAGTGTGAGTTTTGGCTTAACTCTGTGGCATTCTTGGGGCACGTGGTGTCCATTGAGGGTATAAAGGTAGATCCAAATAAGATTGAGACAGTTCAGAGTTGGCCCAGACCATCTTCAGCTACTGAGATTCGGAGTTTTCTTGGTTTGGCCGAATATTATCGTCATTTTGTAGAGGGTTTACCATCCATTGATGCACCTTTGACTAGATTGAACCAGAAAGGTGCTCCATTCAGGTGGTCTAATGAGTGTGAGGAGAGCTTTCAGAAGCTCAAGACTGCCTTGACCATGGTTCCAGTTCTAGTTTTATCTTCAGAATCAGGTTCATATACGGTTTATTGTGATGCTTCTCGGATTGGTATAGGGTGTGTTTTGATGCAGAGGGGTAGGGTGATTACTTATGCTTCACGCCAGTTGAAGCCCCATGAGAAGAACTACCTCGTTCATGATTTAGAGTTGGCATTCATTGTTCATGCATTGAAGATTTGGAGGCATTATCTATACGGCGTGCCTTGTGAGGTATTTACAGATCATCGGAGTCTAGAACACTTATTTAAGCAGAAGGATATAAATTTGAGGCAATGGAGATGGTTGGAGCTGTAAAAAGACTATGATATCACCATTTTGTATTATCCCAGGAAGGCCAATGTGGTGGTTGATGCCTTGAGTAGAAAGGGCGATGAGTATGGGTAGCCCTGCATATATTCCAGTTGGTGAGAGACCACTCGAATCAGATGTTCAGGCCTTGGCCAATCAGTTTGTGAGATTAGATATTTCGGAGCCTAGTCGGGTTCTAGCTAGCGTGGTCTCTCAATTTTCTATGTATGAGCGTCAGTATGACAACCCTCATTTGCTTGTCCTTAAGGACATGGTACTGCGGGGTGATGCCAAAGAGGTTTCTATTGGAGATGATGGAGTGTTGTGGATGCAGGGTCAGATTTGTGTGCCCCATGTGGATGGGTTACATGAGTTGATTCTTGAGGAGGCCCAAAGTTCATGGTATTTCATTCATCTGAGTGCCGCCAAGATGTATCAGGATTTGACGCAACACTATTGGTAGAGGAGAATGAAGAAAAATATTGTATAATGTGTGGCTCGGTGCTTGAACTGTCAGCAAGTGAAGTATGAGCATCATAGGGCGGGCGGTTTGCTTTAGAGAGTTGAGATTCCTTAGTGGAAATGGGAGCGTGTTACCATGGACTTATTTGTTGGGCTCCCACGAACTTTGAAGAAATTCGATGCTATCTGGGTGATTTTGGACCGGTTGGCTAAGTCCGCACATTTCATTCCGGTTGTGACTACCTATTCTTCATAGCGGTTGGTTGAGATCTATATATGCGAGATTGTTTGTCTTCACAGTGTGCCGGTGACCATTATTTTAGATCGGGGAACATAATTCACATCGAAGTAATGGAGAGAAGTGCAGCGATAGTTTGGCACACTGGTTGAGTTGAGTATAGCAATTCACCCCAGGCGGACGGACAGTCCGAGTGCACCGTTTAGATCTTAAAGGATATGCTACGTGATTGTGCTATGGATTTTGGGGGTTCTTGGGATCAGTTCCTACCACTTCCAGAGTTTTCCTACAACAACAGCTACCAATCGATTATTCAGATGGCTCATTATAATGTCTTATATGGGAGGCGGTGCCATTCTTCAGTGGGTTGGTTTGAGCCGGGAGGGGTTAGGTGGTTGGGTACTGATTTGGTTCAGGAAGCCTTAGAGAAAGTCAAGTTGATTCAGGATCGGCTTTGCATAACACAGTCTAGACAGAAGAGTTACAATGATTGGAAGGTTCGTGATATTGCATATATGGTGGGAGATAAGGTATTGCTCAGAGTATCGCCCATGAAGGGTGTAATGAGGTTCGGGAAGAAGGGAAAGTTGAGTCATCGGTATATTGGCCCTTTTGAGGTTCTTTAGAGGATTGGAGAGGTGGCCTACAAGCTTACATTGTCACCTAGTTTATCAGGTGTTCACCCATAGTTTCATGTTTCTATGCTCCGGAAGTATTATGGTAACCCATCTCATGTTTTGGACTTCATCACGATCTAGTTAGATGGGGATCTGACTTATGATGTGGAGATAGTTGCCATTTTGGATCGGTAGGTTTGAAAGTTGAGATCAAAGAATATAGCTTCAGTGAAAATTCAAGGGAGAGGCCAGCCAGTCAAGGAGGCTACTTGGGAGACCGAGCGGGAGATACGGAGCAGCTATCCACACTTAATTGAGACTCCAGGTTTGATTCTAGACCCGTTCGAGGACAAGAGTTTGTTTAAGAGGGGGAGAATATAATGACCCGGTCGGTTATTTAGAGTTTTGTAGCCCCTTTCCCCCATTTATTGCTTCTTCTATGTTTAATTATGGTTATGTGACTGTCGTGGTGGTTGGTTTGGTTTCGGGGATGTTTCGGAGTGAAATGGGACACTTAGTCCCAAGGTTGAAGGCTTAAGTTGAAAGAGTTGATCGGAGTTTGACTTTTGTGTATACGACTCCGGAATAGAGTTTTGATGGCTCTGATAGCTTCGTATGGTGATTTTGCCCTTAGGCATATGTCCGGATGTTGATTTGTAGGTCTGTAGGTCATTTTGGCTTGAATTGGCGAAAGTTGGAAAGGTTAAGGTTTGGATGGTTGAGAAGTTTAACTGAGAGTTGACTTTGTTGATATCGGGTTCGTATTTTGGTTACGGTAGTTGTAATAGGTCTGTTGTGTCATTTACGACCTGTGTGCAAAATTTGAGGTCAATCGGAGTTGGTTTGGTANATTCATAGCGGTTGGTTGAGATCTATATATGCGAGATTGTTTGTCTTCACAGTGTGCCGGTGACCATTATTTTAGATCGGGGAACACAATTCACATCGAAGTAATGGAGAGCAGCGTAGCGAGAGTTGGGCACACTGGTTGAGTTGAGTACAGCATTCCACCCCCAGACGGACGGACAGTCCGAGCGCACCATTTAGATCTAAAAGGATATGCTACGTGCTTGTGTTATGGATTTTGGGGGTTCTTGGGATCAGTTCCTACCACTTCCAGAGTTTGCCTACAACAACAGGTACCAATTGATTATTCAGATGGCTCATTATGAGGTCTTATATGGGAGGCGGTGCCATTCTCCAATAAGTTGGTTTGAGCCGGGAGGGGCTAGGTTGTTTGGTACTCATTTGGTTCAGGAAGCCTTAGAGAAAGTCAAGTTGATTCAGGATCGGCTTTGCACAACACAGTCTAGACAGAAGAGTTACACTGATCGAAAGGTTCGTGATATTGCATATATGGTGGGAGAGAAGGTATTGCTCAGAGTATAGCCCATGAAGGGTGTAATGAGGTTCGGGAAGAAAGGAAAGTTGAGCCCTCGGTATATTGGCCCTTTTGAGGTGCTTGAGGGGATTGGAGAGGTGGCCTACAAGCTTACATTGTCACCTAGTCTATCGGGTGTTCACCCAGAGTTTCATGTTTCTATGCTCCGGAAGTATTATGGTGACCCATCTCATGTTTTGGATTTCATCACGATCTAGTTAGATGGGGATTTGACTTATAATGTAGAGATCGTGGCCATTTTGGATCAGTAGGTTTGAAAGTTGAGAGCAAATAATATAGCTTCAGTGAAAATTCAATGAAGAGGCCACCCAGTCAAGGAGGCTACTTGGGAGACCAAGCGGGAGATGCGGAGCAGCTATCCACACTTAATTGAGATTCCGGGAATGATTCTAGACCCATTCGAGGACGAGGAGAATGTAACGACTCGGTCAGTTATTTAGAGTTTTGTAGCCCCTTTCCCCAATTTATGGCTTCTTCTATGTTTAATTATGGTTATGTGACTTGTCGTGGTGGTTAGTTTAGTTTCGGGGATGTTTCGGAGTGAAATGGGACACTTAATCCCAAGGTTGAAGGTTTAAGTTGAAAGACTTGACCGGAGTTTGACTTTTGTGTAGACGACTCTGGAATAGAGTTTTGATGGCTCTGATATCTTCGTATGGTAATTTTGGCCTTAGGCATATGTCTGGATGTTGTCACGACCCAAACTCCACAAGTCTTGATGGAACCTAATCTAACTTGCTAGGTAAGCCAACAGTCACACGATTAACAATGAAAATGAGACAACATGGTCTAGTAACTCAACAGCAGAAGAATACCATAAAATATATGAGAATAAAGTCAAAATGCCACTACAATCAACCCCAAAATTTGGTGTCAACAAGTACACAAGCACTACTAAATAACAAGTACGAAATAAATCCTCTAATACAACTGTCTGAACATGAGAAACAGTAAAGATAAAGATAACAGGAAGAGAACTTCAAGGACTGCGGACAGTATGGCAGCTACCTCGTAGTCACTCAAATAGCCTGCAAATCACCACAGCCTGCTCTACCTGGATCTGCACACGAAGTGTAGAGTGTAGTATGAGTACAACCGACCCAATGTACTCAATAAGTAACAATACTAACCTTGAGTTGAAAGTAGTGACGAGCTTAGAACAAGAGTCAATGCCAGTACCAATAGCCGATAACAGTTCAGAAAATATAGGATAAACCGTAGAAACAGTAAATCATGATATCAAGTACAACTCGTTCTCAATTAAGAATTTAGGCATGCTTTCAAGTATAACAGCTTAACACCCAACATGGATAAAGCAGGACAATAACCAGTTAGCATGAGGAAAGTACATCTCTATACCTACATGTCAAGTATACACGTAAATCAACAGTATCATGGCTGATCCATCAATAGAATTTACACTTAGCATTGTACGCGTGCCTGGCATATCTACCCATTATCAAGCACATATATGAAATATTGTGCATGTGCCCACTGCTGGCATGTCAGACTCCGGAGGGGCGGATCCTGCCCAATCGCTAATTTATAATCACTTAGCCCAATAATGAGGCATGATGCACGCGTCGCCTCAAAACAATAACACTCAGCCCAATATGGACCTGGCATACGCATCACCTCAGAATCAGTACTAGATCGACTCTAAGGTCCAAACTCAGTCATTTACCGTTCAAGTCTCAGATGAACACATCTCAAATATTCAATTAAATAGTTTTACTCTTAAGCGATATCAGCAACATGTGAGGAATCAAATAAGAAGTACTGAGACAGAGATATCATACACGGATATAGTATCATGGCTGAGAACATGTGTGCAAATAAGGTATATAACTCAGAAACAACATGAATAACCATATCGAGTCACAAACAGTTAGCACATAGCCTAGACATGATGTCTAACATGATTCACAGTTCAAATAATCAAACAAATAGAGGGGACGCAGGGATAACATGATATGATAGCAAAATGATCCCGGTATTAGCCTAAAGGCCTCCCCAAACCATGAACAAACCGGTGCACGCACACATCCGTCACCCCCAAATCTTTCATATAACAAAGTCCTTAAGGTTAAATACCCTCAAATTCAAGTTTAGATGTGTTACTTACCTCAAATCGCGAAATTCACAACTCCAACAAGCCCTTCCCACGCGTATCGGCCTCCAAACGACTTGAATCTAGTCACAAATAACTCAATATCAACAAATAATGTTGTAGAAAGCAATTTCGAACAATAAAGTTTTGATCTTTCGCATGAAAACGATGAAAAGGATTCTAGTCACAAATAACTCAATATGAAAAAGTTTGCATCTTTTTCACTCGTGGGTAGTTTCTAAAGCCTATTTTGAATTATTTGAACTAAATTTGGCTAGCTTTGATTGGTTTAGAGGCTAATTCTAGCGGAAAATCCGCAGTTGTGCCTTGATTTGGTTGCGGAGCGAGATAAGTGTCGTGGTTAACCTTGACTTGAGAGATTAGGACTTATTGGTCTATTTATTACGTGTATTATGCGTGGGAACGACGTTATGTAAGGTGGCGAGTATATATGCGTTGTCATTGGGTTAAAGCATGCGGGTGGAAATTGTCTCTTTGTATTATATTGTTTCATTGACTATGTTCTCAATGCTTAGGTTAGAATATTACTCTTTAATTATTCGCCTCATATTTATTGTTTATTTTGAATATGTTGGAAATTTTGGAAGTTGAGTTTGTTATCTTGGCACTATAATTGAAGTGAAATTGCTTTCCTCCTTTCATTTGTTATTCGGATTTGTGTTGTTGCTCGGTGAGGAAGAGTGAAAAGCACGAAGGGTATTGCCTTGCCTTATTTGCATTCATTATCACATCGAGATTGTGAGGATTTAAAGCGCGAAGGGTGATTCCGTGCCAGAGAGTTAAAGCACGAAGGGTGATGCTGTACCATTTTATTTATAATATCACATGGTGAGGACGAGAGTAAAAGAACGAAGAGTGATGCCGTGCCATATTTATTTCATTGTCTTATTAGATTCCCGGATTTGTGATTTACTTGGTTACATTGTTGCTTATTTCGGAAGATGTTATTTGGTGATTTCGTACTTGCCATTTTTATGATATTTCCCCTTTCGCATATCCTCTCCCAGTTAATATTTTATTGTTTTACTTATTATTTTGTTATTTTATATATATATATATATGTGTGTGTGTGTGTATATGTGTGTGTGTGTGTGTGTACAGGATTTTACATAGGTGTCTTGTCATAGCCTCGTCGCTACCTTGTCGAGGTTAGGCTCGACACTTATGGAGTACATTGGGCCGGTTTTACTCATGCTACACTTCTGCACTTCTTGTGAAGATACTTGTATTGGTCCCAGCGGTGTTTAGAGGTGCATCTTCTCAGATCATATTTGCTTCGGAGACTTGAGTTAGAGCTGCTGGTGTTCGCAGACCTTGAAGTCCCGTTCCATTTCCTATCTTTACTGTTTAACTCATTCGAACAGTTGTATTTATTTCAAACTATACTTGTAGACTTCTAGTTGCTAATGTACTGGTGACACCAGACTTCTAGGACTGAGTTAGACCGTGTTATGTTATGAGTTTATTTCATGTATTTTAGATTTAATCATCGTTAATAATTATTGTTATTCTATTTTGAACTGTTTAATTATTAAATTGGTTAACTAATGTTGGCTTGCCTAGAAAGTGGACGTTAGGCGCCATCACGGTCCCGAGGGTGGGATTCGGGTCGTGACAGTTTTGTAGGATGAAAATGTATATATAATTATCTTAGAATTAGTTCTATATCTATGTATTTGATTTGCTTCTGCAGGATGAGAAGGTGTCGCCTAATTCGTTTAGTATTAGTTCTACAAGTATGGATAAATTTCTCATATTAATTGAGGCAACTTGTCTATATGTGAATGAGAAGCTTTTTAGTTGTTTATATAATGAGTTCTTGGCATTTATATTAGATTGCGGAAATATAAATTTAATCACATGAGGTTTACGGTTTGATGTCATCATAGATCACTTTATAAGATTTATTTTTATTCCTGATCCCAGCTCTCAATAACTTAAATTACCAAAAGAGTTCAGAAAAGAATATGGGGACACCATCAAAGAAAGAAACATAAGTGAGGGCTTGGATAGCAAGATTTGACATGTATCTATGAATAACAATAAAATAGAGTAGTCTAAAATAAAGTGCTAAGCTAAATAACGACGTAATCCAAATACAATCCCATAAACTGGAGTCTCAAATACATGGGCATCTAGAGTGCTACAAATAAGGTCTGAAAAAAGTACAACTGTTTTGAAACTCGATAAAAAAGTAACGATATAAGGGAAGGAGACTTCACGGTTGCGGACACCGTGCAGCTATACCTCAAGTCTCCAACTGCGACTGAATTCAAGTAGAAAGATATTGAGCACCGCTAGGACCAATACCAGTATCTGCAGAAAAAGTGCAGAAGTGTAGTATGAGTACAAAATTCTACTACAACTAACCCCAAAATCTGGTGTCAACAAGTACACAAGCACTACTGAATAACAAGGTACGCAATAAATCCTCTAATACAACTATCTGAACATGAGAAACAGTAAATATAAAAATAACAGGAAGAGAACTTCAAGGACTACGGACAATATGGCAGCTACCTCGTAGTCTCTCAAACAGCCTAAAAATCACCTCGGCCGGATATACTTGGATCTGCACACGAAGTGTAGAGTGTAGTATGAGTACAACCGGCACAATGTACTCAATAATTAATAACACTAACCTTGGGTTGAAAGTAGTGACGAGCTTAGAACAACAATCATTGCCAGTACCAATAGCCTATAACAATTCAGCAAATATAAGATAAATCGTAGAAACAGTAAATCATGATATCAAGTACAACTAGTTCTCAATTCAGGAATTTAGGCATGCTTTCAAGTATAACAGTTTAAAACCCAACATGGAAAAAGCAGGACAATTACCAGTTAGCATGAGAAAAGTACATCTATATACCTACATGTCAAGTATACACATAAATCAACAGTATCATAGTGGATCTATTAATAGTATTTACACTTAGCATTGTAGGTGTGCCTGGCATATCTGCCCATCATCAAGCACATATATGAAATATTGTGCATGCGCCCACTGCTGGCATGTCAGACTCCGGAGGGGCGTATCCTTCCCAATCGCTAATTTATAATCACTTAACCCAATAATGAGGCCTGGTGCACGCGTCGCCTCAAAACAATAACACTCAACCCAATATGGAACTGGCGTACGCGTCACCTTAGAATCAGTACTAGATCGACTCTAAGGTCAAAACTCAGTCATTTACCGTTCAAGTCTCAGATGAACACATCTCAAATATTCAATTAAATAGTTTTACCCTTAAGCGATATCAACAACATGTGAGGAATCAAATAAGAAGTACTGAAACAGAGATATCATACACGGATATAGTACCATGGCTGAGAACATGTGTGCAAATAAGTTATATAACTCAGAAACAACAAGAATAATCCTATCGAGTCACAAACAATTAGCACATATCCTAGACATGATGTCTAACATGATTCACAATTCAAATAATCAAACAAGTAGAGGGGATGCGGGGATAACATGATATGATAGCAAAATGAGCCCGGTATTAGCCTAAAGACCTCCCCAAACCATGAACAAACTGGTGCACGCACACATCCGTCACCCCCAAAGCTTTCATATAACATAGTCCTTAAGGTTAAATACCCTCAAATCCAAGTTTAGATGTGTTACTTACCTCAAATCGCGCAATTCACAACTCCAACAAGCCCTTCCCACACGTATCAGCCTCCAAACGACTTGAATCTAGTCACAAACAACTCAATATCAATAAATAATGATGTAGGAAACAAATTCAAACAATAAAGTTTCAATCTTTATCGCATGAAAAAGATGAAAAGGATTCTAGTCATAAGCAACTCAATATGAAAAAGTTTGCATCTTGTTTACTCGTAGGTAGTTTCTAAAGCCTATTTTGAATTATTTGAACTAAATTTGGCTAGATTTGATTGGTTTAGAGGNGATCCTTCCCAATCGCTAATTTATAATCACTTAACCCAATAATGAGGCCTGGTGCACGCGTCGCCTCAAAACAATAACACTCAACCCAATATGGAACTGGCGTACGCGTCACCTTAGAATCAGTACTAGATCGACTCTAAGGTCAAAACTCAGTCATTTACCGTTCAAGTCTCAGATGAACACATCTCAAATATTCAATTAAATAGTTTTACCCTTAAGCGATATCAACAACATGTGAGGAATCAAATAAGANTATCCTTCCCAATCGCTAATTTATAATCACTTAACCCAATAATGAGGCCTGGTGCACGCGTCGCCTCAAAACAATAACACTCAACCCAATATGGAACTGGCGTACGCGTCACCTCAGAATCAGTACTAGATCGACTCTAAGGTCAAAACTCAGTCATTTACCGTTCAAGTCTCAGATGAACACATCTCAAATATTCAATTAAATAGTTTTACCCTTAAGCGATATCANGTTAAGCTCGACAGTTACAGATTATATTGGGTCGGTTTTACTCATGCTACACTTCTGTACTTCTTGTGCATATACTTGTATTGGTCCCAGCGGTGTTTAGAGGCGTGTCCGCTCAGATCATATTTGCTTTGGAGACTTGAGGTAGAGCTGTTGGTGTTCGCAGACCTTGAAGTCCCCTTTCATTTCCTATCTTTATTGTTGATCTCATTCGAACAATTGTATTTATTTCAAACTATACTTGTAGACTTCTAGTTGCTTATGTACTGGTGACACCAGACTTCTGGGACTGAGTTAGACCATGTTATGTTATGATTTATTTCATGTATTTCAAATTTAATCATCGTTAATAATTGTTGTTATTCTGTTTTGAACTGTTTAATTATTAAATTGGTTAACTAATATTGGCTTGCCTAGAAAGTGAACGTTAGGCGCCATCACGGTCCCGAGGGTGGGATTCGGGTCGTAACAGTTTTGTAGGATGAAAAGGTATATATAATTATCTTAGAATTAGTTCTATATCTATGTATTTGATTTGCTTCTGCAGGATGAGAAGGTGTCGCCTAATTCTTTTAGTATTAGTTCTACAAGTATGTATAAATTTCTCATATTAATTGAGTCAACTTGTCTATATGTGAATGAGAAGATTTTTATTTGTTTATGTAATGGGTTCTTGGCATTTATATTAGATTGCGGAAATATAAATTTAATCACATGAGGTTTACGGTTTGATGTCATCATAGATCACTTTATAAGATTTATTTTTATTCCTGATCCCAGCTCTCAATAACTTAAATTACCAAAAGAGTTCAGAAAAGAATATGGGGACACCATCAAAGAAAGAAACATAAGTGAGGGCTTGGATAGCAAGATTTGACATGTATCTGTGAATAACAATAAAATAGAGTAGTCTAAAATAAAGTGCTAAGCTAAATAACGACGTAATCCAAATACAATCCCATAAACTGGAGTCACAAATACATGAGCATCTAGAGTGCTACAAATAAGGTCTGAACAAAGTACAACTGTTTTGAAACTCGATAAAAAAGTAACGATATAAGGGAAGGGGACTTCATGATTGCGGACGCCGTGCAGCTATACCTCAAGTCTCCAACTGCGACTGAATTCAAGCAGAAAGATATTGAGCACTGCTAGGACNACGCACACATCCGTCACCCCCAAAGCTTTCATATAACATAGTCCTTAAGGTTAAATACCCTCAAATCCAAGTTTAGATGTGTTACTTACCTCAAATCGCGCAATTCACAACTCCAACAAGCCCTTCCCACACGTATCAGCCTCCAAACGACTTGAATCTAGTCACAAACAACTCAATATCAATAAATAATGATGTAGGAAACAAATTCAAACAATAAAGTTTCAATCTTTATCGCATGAAAAAGATGAAAAGGATTCTAGTCATAAGCAACTCAATATGAAAAAGTTTGCATCTTGTTTACTCGTAGGTAGTTTCTAAAGCCTATTTTGAATTATTTGAACTAAATTTGGCTAGATTTGATTGGTTTAGAGGCTGATTCTAGAGGAAAAGCCGCAGTTGTGCCTAGATTTGGTTACGGAGCGAGATAAGTATCATGGTTAACCTTGACTTGAGAGATTAGGACTTATTGGTCTATTTGTTACGTGTATTATGCATGGGAACGATGTTATGTGAGATGGCGAGTATATATGCATTGTCATTAGGTTAAAGCATGCGAGTGGAAATTGTCTCTTTGTATTATATTATTTCATTGACTATGTTCTCCATGCTTAGATTAGAATATTACTCTTTAATTATTCNCTGCGACTGAATTCAAGCAGAAAGATATTGAGCACTGCTAGGACTAATACCAATATCTGCACAAGAAGTGTAGAAGTGTAGTATGAGTACAACCGACTCAATGTACTTCGTAAGTGTCGAGCTTAACCTCGACGAGGTAGTGACGAGGCTATGACAAGACACCTACGTAAAATAAATATGTACAAGTGTATATAAAGCAGCAATAAGAACAAATAATGATAAAATACTATTTGGGAGGGGACATGCGAAAAGGGGAAGATATAGTAAATACGGCAAGTATGCAATCACGAAATAACCAAGTAAATCATCAAAATCGGAGATAAGTTAAATCAATGATATGAAAATGGCATGGCATCACCCTTCGTGCTTTTGCTCTCGTCCTCACATGCAATAATATGAATATAATGGTACGGCATCACCCTTCGTGCTTTTACATTCATCCTCACCATGTAATAATATGAATTAAATGGCACGATATCACTCTTTGTGCTTTTACTCTCATCCTCACCATGTAATAATATGAATGAAATGGCACGGCAACACCTTTCGTTCTTTTACTCTCGTACTCACCATGTAATAATATGAATGAAATGGCACGGCAACACCTTTCGTTCTTTTACTCTCGTACTCACCATGTAATAATATGAATGAAATGGCACGGCAACACCTTTCGTTCTTTTACTCTCGTACTCACCATGTAATAATATGAATGAAATGGCACGGCAACACCTTTCGTTCTTTTACTCTCGTACTCACCATGTAATAATATGAATGAAATGGCACGGCAACACCTTTCGTTCTTTTACTCTCGTACTCACCATGTAATAATATGAATGAAATGGCACGGCAACACCTTTCGTTCTTTTACTCTCGTACTCACCATGTAATAATATGAATGAAATGGCACGGCAACACCTTTCGTTCTTTTACTCTCGTACTCACCATGTAATAATATGAATGAAATGGCACGGCAACACCTTTCGTTCTTTTACTCTCGTACTCACCATGTAATAATATGAATTTGAATAATGAATAATGCAGGGAAATAATTTAACTTCAAATATGGTGACATGATGTGTTACTTACCTCAAACCACGCAATTCACAACTCCAACAAGCCCTTCCCACGAGTATCGTCCTCCAAACGACTCCAATCTAGTCACACACAAATTAATATCAACAAATAATGCCGTAGGAAACTACTTGAAGCAATAAAGTTTCGATCTGTATCAAAATAAAAATTCAACCCTGGGCTCATGTCTCAGAACCCGATAAAAAATTTCAAAATCTGAATACCTATTCAATTACAAGTCCAACCATACCAAAATCATCCAATTCCGACCTCAAATCGACCTTCAGCCCTCCACTTTTCATTTTTGAAAAGTTTCCACAAATATTACTATTTCTTCACTTTAATTCACTAAATAAATGATACAAACAAGGATGGAATCATGATAAATAAACAAACCCGAGTCAAAAACACTTACCCCGATTGAAGACGTGAAAATCTCCTCCAAGATCGCCCAAAACCGAGCTCTACAACTCAAAATATGAAAATAATACTCTAACCCTCAATTTGGGATTTTAATATCTACTGCCCAGTTGTTCCTCTTCGCGAACGCGGAAAGTACCTCGCGATTGCGAAGAAACAAATTCACTGCACTCAAAAATGTTCTAAGCGAATGCATACCATCAAACATGAACGTGATTCTCAATAACCTAGAGCTACGCGATCGCGAATCAAGACACGTGATCGCAAAGAACAACGCATGCAACTTCCAGACCTCACCTTCCTTCTTTGCGAACATGTCCCTTCTCCCGCATTCACGGTGTACAATCAACGAAAGCTCCGCGATCACATCCTCAAACTCGCGAGCGTGATGAACAACTTGCCATAGCAACCAAACCACCGTTCGCGATCGCGTATAAGGAAATCACATACAACTATATCCAGCTGTCCAATAAGTCTAAAATGAGCCGAACATGATCCGAATCACATCTGAGGCCCTCGGGACCCCATCCAAACGACTATTTGAGGATTGGAGACGAGAGGTTATCATTTATTGCTTAGTATGGTTGATTTTGACGTGATTTTAGGCATGGATTGGTTGTCACCATGTCACGCTATTCTGGATTGTCACGCTAAGACTGTGACGTTGGCGATTCCGGGATTGCCTAGGGTTAAGTGGAGAGGTTATCCGGACTATGTTCCTAGTAGAGTGATTTCATATTTTAAGGCCCAACAGATGGTTGGAAAGGGATGTCTGACATATTTGGCTTTTGTGAGGGATGTTGGTGTTGATATTCCTACCATTGAGTCTGTTTCGGTAGTTAGAGACTTCCCGAATGTGTTTCCTGGAGACTTATCGATCATTCCACCCGACATGGACATTGATTTTGGTATTGACTTGGTGTCGAGCACTCAGCCCATCTCTATTCCACCGTATCATATGGCACCAGTAGAGTTGAAGAAATTGAAAGAACAACTTTAAGAGATAATTGATAAGGGATTCATTAGGCCTAGTGTGTCGCCTTGGGGTGCACCGATTTTGTTTGTGAAGAAGAAGGATGGCACTATGCGGATATGCATTGATCATAGGAAGTTGAAAATATTTACAATTAAGAACAAGTACCCACTACCGTGCATTATTTGACCAGCTTCGGGGCGCTAGAGTGTTCTCTAAGATTGATTTGAGGTCAGGGTATCACTAGTTAAAGATTCGAGACTCTAATATTCTGAACACGACATTCAGGACCCGTTATGGTCACTACGAGTTCCTTATGATATCTTTTGGGCTGACTAATGCCCCAGTAGCATTTATGCACATGATGAACAGTGTATTCCAGCCATATCTTGATTCTTTTGTCATAGTATTCATTGATGATATATTGGTGTACTCGCGCAGCCAGAAGGATCATGAGCAGTATCTGAGGATTATACTCCAGATGTTGAGGGAGAAGAAGCTTTATGCTAAATTCTCCAAGTGTGAGTTTTGGCTTGACTCTGTGGCATTCTTTGGGCATGTGGTGTCCATTGAGGGTATCAAGGTAGATCCAAAGAAGATTGAGACAGTTCAGACTTGGCCAGACCGTCTTCAGCTACTGAGATTCGGAGTTTTCTTGGCTTGGCCAAATATTATCGTCGTTTGTGGAGGGTTTCTCATCCATTGATGTACCTTTGACTAGATTGAACCAGAAAGGTGCTCCATTCAGGTGGTCTAATGAGTATGAGAAGAGCTTTCAGAAGCTCAAGACTGCCTTGACCATGGTTCCAGTTCGAGTTTTGCCTTCAAAATCAGGTTCATATACGGTTTATTGTGATGCTTCTCGGATTGGTATAAGGTGTGTTTTGATGTAGAGGGGTAGGGTGATTACTTATGCTTCATGCCAGTTGAAGCCCCATGAGAAGAACTACCTCGTTCATGATTTAGAGTTGGCATTCATTGTTCATGTATTGAAGATTTGGAGGCATTATCTCTACGGCGTGTTTTTTGAGGTATTTACAGATCATCGGAGTCTAGAACACTTGTTTATGCAGAAGGATCTAAATTTGAGGCAGTGGAGATGGTTGGAGCTGTTAAAAGAGTATGATATCACCATTTTGTATTATCCCAGGAAGGCCAATGTGGTGGTTGATGCCTTGAGTAGAAAAGCGGTGAGTATGGGTAGCCCTGGATATATTATAGTTGGTGAGAGACTACTAGCATCAGATGTTCTAGCCTTGGCCAATCAGTTTGTGAGATTAGATGTTTCAGAGCCTAGTCGGGTTCTAGCTTGTGTGGTCTCTCGGTCTTCTATATATGAGCGTCAGTATGACGATCCACATTTTCTTGTTCTTAAGGACACGGTACAGCAGGGTGATGCCAAGGAGGTTTCTATTGGAGATGATGAGGTGTTATGGATGCAGGGTCAGATTTGTATGCCCAATGTGGATGGGTTACGTGAGTTGATTCTTGAAGAGGCCCATAGTTCATGGTATTTCATTCATCTGAGTGTCGCCAAGATGTGTCCGTATTTGACGCAATACTATTGGTGGAGGAGAATGAAGAAAGATATTATAGAATGTGTGGCTCGGTGCTTGAACTGTCAGCAAGTGAAGTATGAGCATCATAGGGCGGGCGGTTTGCTTTAGAGAGTTGAGATTCCTTAGTGGAAATGGGAGCGTGTTACCATGGACTTATTTGTTGGGCTCCCACGAACTTTGAAGAAATTCGATGCTATCTGGGTGATTTTGGACCGGTTGGCTAAGTCCGCACATTTCATTCCGGTTGTGACTACCTATTCTTCATAGCGGTTGGTTGAGATCTATATATGCGAGATTGTTTGTCTTCACAGTGTGCCGGTGACCATTATTTTAGATCGGGGAACATAATTCACATCGAAGTAATGGAGAGAAGTGCAGCGATAGTTTGGCACACTGGTTGAGTTGAGTATAGCAATTCACCCCAGGCGGACGGACAGTCCGAGTGCACCGTTTAGATCTTAAAGGATATGCTACGTGATTGTGCTATGGATTTTGGGGGTTCTTGGGATCAGTTCCTACCACTTCCAGAGTTTTCCTACAACAACAGCTACCAATCGATTATTCAGATGGCTCATTATAATGTCTTATATGGGAGGCGGTGCCATTCTTCAGTGGGTTGGTTTGAGCCGGGAGGGGTTAGGTGGTTGGGTACTGATTTGGTTCAGGAAGCCTTAGAGAAAGTCAAGTTGATTCAGGATCGGCTTTGCATAACACAGTCTAGACAGAAGAGTTACAATGATTGGAAGGTTCGTGATATTGCATATATGGTGGGAGATAAGGTATTGCTCAGAGTATCGCCCATGAAGGGTGTAATGAGGTTCGGGAAGAAGGGAAAGTTGAGTCATCGGTATATTGGCCCTTTTGAGGTTCTTTAGAGGATTGGAGAGGTGGCCTACAAGCTTACATTGTCACCTAGTTTATCAGGTGTTCACCCATAGTTTCATGTTTCTATGCTCCGGAAGTATTATGGTAACCCATCTCATGTTTTGGACTTCATCACGATCTAGTTAGATGGGGATCTGACTTATGATGTGGAGATAGTTGCCATTTTGGATCGGTAGGTTTGAAAGTTGAGATCAAAGAATATAGCTTCAGTGAAAATTCAAGGGAGAGGCCAGCCAGTCAAGGAGGCTACTTGGGAGACCGAGCGGGAGATACGGAGCAGCTATCCACACTTAATTGAGACTCCAGGTTTGATTCTAGACCCGTTCGAGGACAAGAGTTTGTTTAAGAGGGGGAGAATATAATGACCCGGTCGGTTATTTAGAGTTTTGTAGCCCCTTTCCCCCATTTATTGCTTCTTCTATGTTTAATTATGGTTATGTGACTGTCGTGGTGGTTGGTTTGGTTTCGGGGATGTTTCGGAGTGAAATGGGACACTTAGTCCCAAGGTTGAAGGCTTAAGTTGAAAGAGTTGATCGGAGTTTGACTTTTGTGTATACGACTCCGGAATAGAGTTTTGATGGCTCTGATAGCTTCGTATGGTGATTTTGCCCTTAGGCATATGTCCGGATGTTGATTTGTAGGTCTGTAGGTCATTTTGGCTTGAATTGGCGAAAGTTGGAAAGGTTAAGGTTTGGATGGTTGAGAAGTTTAACTGAGAGTTGACTTTGTTGATATCGGGTTCGTATTTTGGTTACGGTAGTTGTAATAGGTCTGTTGTGTCATTTACGACCTGTGTGCAAAATTTGAGGTCAATCGGAGTTGGTTTGGTATGATTCGGCATTAGTTTTAGAAGTTAGATGTTCATAAGTTCATTAGGCTTGAATTGGGGTGCGATTCGTGATTTAGGTTTTATTTGATGTGATTTGNATAATGACCCGGTCGGTTATTTAGAGTTTTGTAGCCCCTTTCCCCCATTTATTGCTTCTTCTATGTTTAATTATGGTTATGTGACTGTCGTGGTGGTTGGTTTGGTTTCGGGGATGTTTCGGAGTGAAATGGGACACTTAGTCCCAAGGTTGAAGGCTTAAGTTGAAAGAGTTGATCGGAGTTTGACTTTTGTG
>AWOL01S0136207.1:0-12637 GCA_000715115.1 Nicotiana otophora
TCCACCGTTTCTCTCATTAGCTAGGAGGTGGGTAGATAGGCGAGGCCACGCCCGCGAGGTTGAGGCTCGACATCATCTCCCTTATTACAGGGAGTTTTTGGATTTGCTTGAAGGTGCTCAGGTACATATATACTTAAGTTTACTTGGCATGGCTTGATATGTCTTGTGTTTACTCACGATTCTTGTGTTTAATAAATAGTTCATATGGAGGCCATACAACGACGTGCTCATAGCTGGATTGCCAGATTATCGCTCCCGCGGCCGAGCTATGTGGATGTCTTCATTCCCACTTATATGCCTCGATATAGTCGAGCATCATGCCACCGAGCGAGTCCTTTGACAGTTTGGTCGACGCCAGCTTATTCCTATTCCGCCCACTTGGCATTCCACACATTACCAGTGGGATGATTGCCGCAAGGTCGACCAAACATACTTAGCCTGGCTAGAGGCCCAGATAGAGGATTGGAACCAGAGGTATGGCCTGATTCCGCCATACCCTCCACCTGAATGTTTGGACGGTGAACATAAGTACATGGGTTGGTATCGCAGTATTACCCGACTTCTTATCGGGAATCCCGTTCATCGTGCTGGTGGTCGGTACGTTCCATACATCGGGAGGCATGAGGCGCTGGTATGTTATTTGTTATACTTACTTATAATGTTATATTACTTTAACATCCTTCCTTAATTAATATTTTATATACTATGCAGACTATTGGCTTACACCAGTTCTACCAATTGGGACTTGAGATGCTACAGCATACAGGCGAGGGAGTGGCAGTTGTGCACGGGCTTGGTCGTCGGGTTACTGATCTTGCTGCTGACACATTGAGACGTGCCCGAGAGGATGCACACTTAGGATACGAGGCTGCTTATGTGCCACCAGAGGAGTACCATCATGGGCCACAAATGGCCCCTGTACGGGCAGACGTGGCCAGAGAGGAAGGGGTGGCCCACGTGGTCATGGTGGTTGGTGAGGATGGGGTCCCCAGTAAGGGGCGTTGAGGCACCCGTGGAGGATATTAGAGATGATCAGCCAGGTAACTACCCCGAGCCACACGATGCTCCTCATGATATGCCGTCATATAACCTTAAATTGTCACTAGGGACTTCACAGTTGACCTCGTCAGTTCCAGTATTGATCGCGGGCATGACCACTACGCAACATGATTGGAATCAGTATTTTCCTAATCGTCCAAAGCCACCAAAGGTTGCTGCTGATTGTACGGTAGAGAGTTGCATAGTGGGCGACAACTGAGTTATGGCTCATCACCGAGGGTTGCTGAGGAACATTCAGGCACAGATAGGGATACATCACTCAAGGCGAGATGTCACATCCTTCATCTACTCTAGTGCACCTCGATGTTCCCACAGAGCATTGTGTGGCTACTCAGGCGCAGGTTTGTTTGTGTTACTATTATTTTAATTTGTTTTTACCTTATAGATTAGTCAGTAATATCTAAAGTGTTTATATTTTTTTAAAGATTTTGTCATCGCCCATCACGGAGGCTACATTGTATGATACTCGCTTGCCATAGATGGATGATCTTATTCAGGAGACCGCTGAGCCCATGGTATGAACATTAAATTTTTTTGCTAACACGTATGTTAGTATTCTATATTTCATATAGTAAAATATCTTATTATTTTGTAGGTTACTGATGGCCCAACGACCACTTCTATCGAGCCTGCCAGCCCTACTAACGATCATGCTGCAACGCATCTTCCGATAAAGAGGCGACGTGATGAGGATGATCCTGATAGTGTAGCCGGGCGGGATGGGATGCACCTCAGGCCATCCAATGCTTTAAAGCATACAGGTTGTGGGACTCATTGATATGTATTCTGAGTTGTATATATGACATTAAATATATAATAGTAAAATTACTGATGTTTTACATAATTTGCGCATGTGTTTTTATTTTTTGGCTTATTTATTAGTTTAACACTAGAACACAAAAATAGAAAAAATTAACATAAATTTAAATTCGTTAAAAATTACAAATAAAACATGACACGTACAACATAAAAATAAAAAACTACACTCAACGCATCCATGTGTTGTTTAGTCACTATCACCCATTATTCTATGCTTCAACCACTAATATTTTTCTTCCAACCGATTATTTTCTTCTTCTGCCTCTTTTAGTTTCTCCTTCACTACCGCTAGTTGTTCTTGCAGTTTCAGGATATGGAGTTCGTACTCACCGGTCAGATTCCAAATGTTTAGCAAACATGATTTGTAGTATTCCTGGTTAATGGGTTCATCATATCATTCTTCAAAACCACATTTATTTTCGTCCTACAAATGGGGATGATAACAAATGACTATTAATTAACAAGTTATAAAAAATCTATTAACCAACATAACTTTCAATAATAATAACTTACAACTTGTTTATACATCTAACGTCTGCGTCCTAGATTGCAATTTGACCAACATGGATTCAAAATTGCATGTTTGCCATAGTAAAACCTTGGTACGTAATTGCGTCCAAACATATCGTAATGCTCGAACTTGAAAATTTTATGGAAAGTTGGTTTCTTCGTTTGGTTAGTCGCAAATAATAATGCAAAATGCGTGGGGTTTTTATAGGCATCTAAGAGTGATTTTAGGTTACATAACGTATATTGGTGATGCACTACGGTTCGCATGCTAATGATTCTTTATGGTACAAGTCGGTGCAGCTTTTTCAGGCCGACAACTTTTTCAGGTCGACATGACAATACATATAACGCATATTGGTGATGCGCTATGTTTCGCGTGCTAATGATTCTTTATGGTATAAGTGGGTGCATCTTTTCAGGTTGATAGATTTTTCAGGTCGACATGATGCATATTGGTGATGCGCTACGTTTTTCGTGCTAATAATTCTTTAGGGTACAAGTGGGTGCAGATTTTACAGGTCTACAGCTCTTTCATGTCGACATGACAATACACATAATGCATATTGGTGATGCGCTACTTTTATCATACAAGTTCGTGCAGTTTAGTTCTTCTTAAGTTAAACCAACGTTCCAGTATTCAAAAGCCATTTCAAGAACCATTACAACATCCGTTTCACAAATTCCACTAACATTTAATAAGTGGTTTAAGAAGAGGAAAAAAGGTGAAGGTAGTTCAACAGATCCACATGGAACACGTCATAACACAATCGATCCCTACCTTATGAAAAAATATGCTAGGTTGCTATACTGATTTGGTTGATGACAAGTGGTATGATATTATACGTCCCTTGAAAAATAAGCCTATCAATATACACACCGATCTCAAAGTTGCAGGGCACATGATTGAGGGCGAAGCGCATTCTACAAAGCCTGAAGGTATGCGAATTTGGGGAGAAAAACTACAATGGGTTCCCCTTTACTCAAAAAGGTGTGATTATGAAGTACCATGCCATTGGCATGGTCTAGCTATACCACAAGCAGTATCTGCAACCTTCCAAACAAACACACACTAAGATGAACCAGAAGTGATTCGGCATTTGATGAAGGAGATTTTAGAGATGGAAAAGGCACTCGTTGTTCATCATGCACTGGATGATCTTAACTACATGCAAGGAATGGAGGTTCAGTATTGGGATTTATTAAAAAATGAAAAATTGCATAGAGACATTGATTATCTTGTTTTTCCAACAGTTGTTGAGTGGGAGGGATTACCTAAGTTCAGCGGCAGACGTTGGACGTATGAGTCTCATATTATTGTAGAGATCAAACAAGTGAACTTATTGATGATATCGATGAAATACAAGAATAATGTGTCAATTGGGGCCTAGATTATGATGCCCTCGGTCCGGACGGATATGTACAAGATGTTGACGAAGAATATGAAGACAATGACAATGAAATAGTGCCAGACAATGACGATAATGTCGAATGAAAATTGTTATTTATTTCTTGAGGAATATTTTAAATTGTTTTATTTAATCTTCAATGTTAAATGTCAATTAGATTTCAGCCTATTGGAAACATCATTTTATTTCATAAATATTGCAAACTGAACCTTTACAACTATTTAGTACAATAAAAATACTGCAACAAAACACTATGGCGAATTACCACCGCTTCCCAAACCAACTGAAGGACATTTATGGAGATAGTGTCCTTTTGGGGAACATATGCCACATTTACGCGCATGAACAATATCACCAATATCCATTTGGTTCCGTATTTGCGTTTGTTTTTTGCATTTTCTGTTGACGCACATAATCCTTGTTACACACCATTTTAAATGGTTCCGGCAACAAATAATGCTCAGCACCCACTGGTTGGAAGTGGCCACTATAGGTGTTTACATATGCGGCAATACTATATTCTTTATCAACGTACCTCGTCGTTGCAAACCCTGTATGTTGAAAGCACTTCATGGCATGTGATCATGGCAAGTGATAAATAGACTATTTCCCACATGAACATAATCTTCTAGATTCATTGATGGTGTGGGTATTATTACCGCAGTTTTGATGCAGACCAGTGAAAACTTCAAAAATATTTTGCTCGCTGCAATACTGCAAAAATGTATGCCACTATGCTCGCTTCCTATATTTCTCAAATCGTTTCATCGGTTGTGGCTTAAATTTGACATCCCTTTCCATCAATGACGATGCACTTCTGGATCTTTCAACAAACCTCTCTGCCATCTACTTGAATGACATCCCACCATGGCAGTGATAGGCAATCCACGGGCAGACTTCAACAACCCGTTGAAACACTCTAACACGTTTATAGTCAAAATTCCCCATCTTCTACCACCATCCTTATGCAAAGTCCATTGTCAAGCTCATGTCACATCAACCAACGATAGGCTTCTAGGTCTTCCTGCCTAATCAAGTCCATTCACCTCCTGAATTTACACTCTTGATGATTTGTTACAGCCATCCACATTAATTCATGTAAGCTCTTATTTGGATGAGCCCTCTGGAAGTTGGCCTCAAGTTCCTAACACAGTAACGGTGGTAAGCATACGGTTCTTGCCATGCACGAAAATTCTGTACAGAACTTAAAATACCACCATGTTGATTAGATATTAGACAAATACCTGAACGCTGTCTGACAACATGCTCCTTTAAATGGTTCAAAAACAATGTCCAAGTCTCTTGGCTTTCATTGGCATAAATAGCAAATGCGAGGGGAAATATACTTTCATTAACATCTATTGCAATGGCGACCAACAACTTAATATCATACTTTCCATAGACATGAGTGTCGTCTATGGATATTACCGACCGACAATGCACAAAACTATCAATGGCTGGTTTAAATGCCCAGAACACATATCTGAATATGAATTCGCGTATTCCTAGACTCCGCTCAAGCTTCCATTCAACAACAGTCCTGGGGTTAAAGTGTTGCAAAGCAGCCATGTACCTGGGTAGAGTGGCAAAAGACTTATCCCAGTTACCATAAACAATATCAAACGCATGTTTACGCCCGAGAAATGCCTTTCTTTTGGTAATGGTACATCCATATACCTGGTGGACAGATATTATACACTCTTTAATCTTGTATCTTATGGACGATTCAATGTGTGAAATCAAGACAAGAGAAATCAAGTCAACATTCAAGTTAAAATGATTCCCACTAAATGTGTCCATATCACAAGTGTGGGTGCCAATGTATTTCCCCACAATCCACATATTTGTTTTCAACTTTCTCATACGCAACATCCATGTACAACCTTGAAACCATCTACGACAAATAACTTTGTATACTTCGGAGATGACTCATGAACCTCGATCTCACGACACTCTTTTATGTTGTACATTCGCATCGCCCTGCTTAGGCGTGTTTTATCAGCAAAAAGCATATTCTTTGAATGCATGGTTGGTCTAGATTTATCCCACATTGCTGTCCGAATGTCATCAAGATACCTTGTGAGGGCATCCATATTTGGCATACTGGGCAACGGATCAAGGTAAGGAATCCCCCTTGAATGAAAGGGCATATATGACTCGTACACTCTGGGTCTAACGGGATATGGAGTCTGCATATATGGAGCATACTCATTGGTGGCATCATGCTCCCTCGGCAAATTAGGTTGTTCATTCTCATCATCATCACCCTCATCATGGAAGGGTGTGTCATCTCCAGACTCATCAGCATTGTTTTCATAAATACTATCATCTTCCTGACTCTGTGCATCTGCCAGATCCTGATTAAATATATCATCTTCGGGCAATTGAGTAAGGACATGACCTTCAACTTGCTCGTTTTCACTGCACAACCAATAACATAATGAGTTTCTCAAATTCATACCAACATTATATATAAACTTTATCTCTCAACTTACAACTCATAATATGTTGATAACATATGATGCACATTATCGAGTTGTTGATGACTCCTGGATGGACTACTATGATCCAAAATACCAAAACTGGGCATATTCCAACTATTTGTTGGTTCATAACTTGTAAAATTCATATCTGGCTGGTACCCCCTTTGGAATATATGAGTGTTAATACAAATATTATACAAAACAAAACATACTAATACGAAGGAAAATTGAAATTTACCACACGGCGTGTGGATTATGTAAACTTGGGGAGAAATTATGTCCTCACTCCTCATTCGCCCGTGGAGATAAGTTTAGATCTGGCCAAACTCTTTCAAACGGAACCTATTCGGATAAAACTGCTCCAAAAACACCATCCGATGATTAAGGGTTATCCCTATTTTGCAGAACTCAATATTGCGAACGTCTTCCAACTTGACATATATTGTTATCACAAGAAGTTTATGGTGTTCATCCGGAGTCCTGTCAGAATTTCATCATCTTCGATGTTAAACTCAGCGTAACAAGCAACCCCTTGCGGAGTAACAGAATATGGATATCTTCCGGTTACTTTAATATTAACCGAACATTTCCTCACACTCATTTTTTACATAACAACGAAAGCAATCTATCATACTCTATTGTAAGTACTTAACAATATACTGTGGAGAACTACTATAATGTATTGAGTTATTCTCCACGACAACCTCACCCCTCACCCCAATATAATGCAGCCCTAATTTTTTGCTCTTTAGACATTATGACAAAATCTAGAAAAAGTTAAGTAAACAAATATTTTGGAATGAGTAAAAGAAAATAAAAAGGATGCAAAAGACTGACCTATCCTGAATGGATTTTTAACGAAATAATGAAACTCCTTAAACAAGAAAAATTCCAATGAAGAGGGGTACAATAATTAAGGGTATGGCGTATTTATTATAAGTGCTATATATGTAGCACAATAAATGCATGCACTACACCCACCAATTATTGGGGGTCAGTCAAATTCAAATATAGCGCACGAGTTGCATGCACTATATGTAATGACCCGATCGGTCTTTTTACTTTCTAGATCCCCGTTCCCCTAATTAAGACTCCTCGTATGTACTTTTACTATTTTATAAACTGTGGGGATAGATGGTTTAGGTTTGAAAGGGTTCGGGTTGAAATCGGAACACTTAGTTCCTTAATAGTAGCCTATAATGGTTAAGTTTGACTTAGTCAACATTTTGAGTAACGACCTCCGAACTGGGATTTGACGGTCTCGATAGGTTCGTATGATTATTTTGAACTTGGGCGTGTGTTCATATCGGGTTTCGGATGACCCGGAAGTATTTTGGCGCTTAATATTGAAAGTTGGCGCAATGAAGGTTTTCCAAGCTCTTTAAGTTTGGTTTGGAGTAGATATTGGTATTATCGAGGTCTGTTTGGGATTTTGAGCCTGGGACTAGTTCCGTATGGTAATTTATGACTTTCACCCAAAATTTGGCGTCATTCCGAGTTGATTTGATAGGAATCGGACAAGCGAAAGTGTTTTTAGAAGTTTTTGAGTTTCATGATTTAATTCATGTGCCTTGGCATCCGATTGGTGATTCTAGATGTTATTTTAGTGTTTTTATTGCACGATCAAGTTCGTATGATATTTTTAGACTTGTGTGGATATTTGGTGTAGAGCCCCGAGGGTTCAGGTCAGCGTTCAGAGGGGTGGAATGACTTCAGCTTTTCTGGTTTTTTTTGCCGGTGCCTCAGGTATCGCAAATGCGAAGTTTTGTTCCCATTTGTGAAGTTGGGAAGGCACTGAGGATTTTGCGTTTACGAAGATTCTGCCGCTTTTGTGAACCTACCCCTTTTCACATTTGCGAAGTTTTTGGTCGCATTTGCGACCATGGTAGAGGTGGTCAGCCTTCGCATTTGCGAACAAGATGTCGCAAATTGTAGATGGATCTATGATTGTTGCAAGAGCTTTTTATTACGGGACTTAGCTTTATTTCCCTCATTTCCCACTTGGTATTAGGCGATTTTGAGAGCATTTTGTGGAGAGATTTCATCAATATCAATAGGTAAGTAATCCCTATCAATTCTTTAGCTAAATACGCGAATCATAGGTAGATTTAACATGAAAAAATGATGAACTTAATGAAATTTTGAGAAGAACCTAGGATTTTGGTAAAAATGAGATTTGACCACGAAATTGGTTATGGAATTAAGTAAAAATTATATATTTGAGTTCGTGAGGCTATGGGCGATATTTATCTTTGAAAATCTTCGAAATCCAGGCAAGTGGGCCCAGGGGCAAATTTTAATAATATTCCAATTTGATTTGGGTAATTACTCTAATAGCTAAATTACAAACTTTTGAGTATATATTGATTAAATTACACAATATTTTGACAAGTTTCGGATTGTTCGGCATCGACTTGGGGCTTTTAGAGCAGATTAGTGGACCGGAAGTGAGCTTGGAAACTAGGTAAGTCTCTTGGCTAACCTTGTAAGAGGGAGCCCATCCCCTTAGGTGTATTTTTATTGTGTATTACTTGTGTGGGGAGCTACGTACATACGAGATGACGAGAATCCATGCGTAGCTATATTCCACGATATGTCATGTTAGTCTTAGATCCACATGATGCTTTTAATTGTACTGTCACGTTTACCATGTATATTAACTGTCTTGAATAGAGCTGAGACTAGGGATTTTAAGTTGCAAATTTTGACTTAGCTTTCTTATTTTGGAAAATTGAGGAATACTTAATAACTATGAAAAATTCATGTCCTCTCGCATCGCAAATACTTCCGCGGGTGAGGTAAACTTCACCACTCTTATGGGATCAGGTTGTTTGCCTCGGCAATATAGTAACACCACTCTTATGGGATCGGGTCGTTCGCCTCAACAATATAGTAACACCACTCTTATGGGATCGGGCCGTTTGCCTTGGCAGTATGGTAACACCGCTCTTATAGGATCGGTCTGTTCGCCTCGACAGTATGATGGTAACACTATTCTTATGGGATCGGGTCGTTCGCCTTGACAACTTTGTGCTTAATAATCGAAACGGGTTCCAGTTTGGATATAATGGAGTTAGGGTCTTCACGGCCAGTTATGAGATGTTGGTGATGTGTTACAGACTCCTTTTGTATTTATTGTAGTTGCTTTTATTTGTCTAATTGATACATGTTGTATGTTCACCATGTTTACTTTATGCACTTTCATTATTATTATTAACCTATAGTAAGTGTCAAATCGACCCCTCATCACTACTTCTTCAAGGTTAGACTAGATACTTACTGGGTACGCGTTGTTCTTCGTATTCATGCTATACTTCTGCACTGATGTGCAGGTACTGAAACAGGTTCCACCAGTGGTCACGCGGGAGTGCAGCCGACCATCTACAGAGATTTAGGGGTGAGCTGCTTGCCTTGCTATGATCCGCAACACCGAAGTCTCCTTCTATCTTATTTACTATTACTATTTATTACTTTCGGACAGTAGTTTTAGTAGTTTTGTATATTCTCTAGATTGCTTATGTACTTATGACACCGGGTTTTGGGGATTTGTAACACTTATGTCCTGCTGTACCATTTATTTTTATTCACCGCAGACTATGTACTTATGATGTTGATATTTTGTTTAAAAAGACTTATCAGAGTTGCATAAAATTTAATGTAATAAAAAATATGTTAAAAAGGGATAAATAAATAGTAGTTTCGCTTGTGGGCTTCCTTACGGCGACGTTAGGTGCAGTCTCGACCTAGAACGTAAATTGGGTCGTGACAGTTTGGTATCAGAGCTTTAGGTTCACATAGGTCTCATGAGTCATGAGCAGACCTAGTAGGGTCTTGTAGATCGGTGCGGAGACGTCTGCGCTTATCCTCGATAGGCCATAGGGTGTTAGGAAACTTCTCTTTCTTCATATCCTATCGTGCAGTTGATATTATACTAAGTGTCTTTCTATTTATCTCTCACAGATAGTGAGAACGCACGTGGCGGATGTACCAGGTGGTCGAGGGGTTGCTCCCCCTGTTGCTAGAGGCTGAGGCTGAGGCCGGGGGAGGGCTCCAGCTCCAGTCAGAGAACAAAGGCGCCCTAGGGTTGCTCTTGTTGCACCACCAGTGGATCCAGTGGAAAATCCTGTTGTTGAGAAGCAGGATGAGGCACCTGCAACTGTGCTAGGCCCAGCAGATTTCATGATTGCGCCAGGATTTCAAGAGGTCATGGGTCGTATGCTGCGGTTCATGGACTCTATGATACATACTAGTTTATTTCCAGCAGACCCTGCTATATATCAGGAAGGAAGGGGAACACAGACCCTTACCGCTCAGGCTCTAGGGCACACCGTTGCCGCTTATTAGACCCCAGGTGCACTACCTACGGGCGGATCCCAGCCTGTTGCAACGGCTATGCCAGAGGCAGTACCAATCGCGATCGATGATTAACAAAAGCGGCTGGACAGATGGACTAGGCTTTTCCCCCCTACCTTTGGGGGTGAGCGGTCAGAGGACCTGATAAGTGGGAATTTTGACTACTTATTAGTGCCTTTTAGCTTTCGTTTTAGTCCAAAAGTGTCTAATTGTATTCCCGAAAACTGATGAATTATGCTTACTTGTAGGAGTATTGGAAAATGAACCACTACGATGAAATCCAACTCAAGGAGGAGTGATCTAAACAAGGACAAAATCAGGCATAGAAGCTCAAGTGCGGACTGCAGATTTCTATCAGTGGCCGCAAAATGTGAAGGAAAATTAGTAGAGCCCCAGTGCAAAGTGCGGACCGCACAATTATTGTGCGGCCACAGAAGCTACGTAAGAGTCAAAGTTCAGAGAGTTTCATTTCAATATCAAGAAGAAATGCGGACCGCACAATAATTGTGTGGCCGCAGAAATAGCTATGCAACCGCACTCAGGAAATGTGCGGTCTGCAGAAGATCCCAGTGCGGTCGCACCCAGAATTATACGGACCGCAAAACATGAGAGATGCGGCCGCAATCAAGAATTGTGCGGCCACAGAGTCAACTCCTTTCAAGATCTGAAGAGAAGTGCGGACCGCACATATAATTATGCAGCCGCAGAACCCTCGAAAAGGCAATTTTGTCCAAACATTCCAGCTTTGTGTAAATAGACTACTTTCACGAAATTAGGTCAAGTTTTGAATAGTAAAAGTCCTGTAGCCATTTTTCTTTACCCCTTTAGGCAACTTTAGCTTACTTTGGTGATTTAACATTGGATTTTTATCTTTTAATCTTACAATATGAGTTTTATCATCTTTTTTTCTCTATTTTTCTCTATACCCATTATGAGTAGCTAGATTTTTAGCTAGGGTTGTGACCCAACCCTAGTGTGTTAACCTAATGGGTATTTGATTTATGGCTTGTTTATGGTTGGGTATTTATTATTTAGCCTTGTTCTTGCCTTTAATTGTGAAATTAATGGTCGCAAACATTAGTGTATGCCTATTTAACTTAGTCTCTACTTGAGAAAGAGAGACTTAATCTAGGAAAACATGGCTAACAAGACTTGTGGATAAAATCAAGAGATTGATAGTCCCAATTAAAGGGTTGAACCTAGAGATAGTAAAACCTGACTTGAGCATTTTATCAACTATTTTGTTCAATACCCATTTGGACTTGAGAAAGCCAAATTGGGCAAAATCATTCTCTTACCGAGAGGTATTGAGTGAGTATTTGAGTGTTGATTGCTATAATACACACCGACCAACAAAACAAGATTTAAAGTTTACAACCCGTTAGGCAAACACCTAGGTGAAGGTCATACCCCTAGGACTTTTTATATATTTGAAAACCATCCAAAAATAATATTCTATAGTTTTATATCGTTAGAATTGTAATCCTTAACGTAATTTTAGAAGTAAAAACAAAATCATATTTGTGGAAGTGCAACCAAGATACTTCACGTGCTTTATCCAAATATATACCACTAATNATCCCATCTCAGCTCCCTGTGGATTCAATCCCGACTCCTTGTTGGGTATTATTATTGAAATCGACCATTTCACAACCCCGAATAGAGGTGTGGCTTGGACGAGATCAATTTTTGGCGACGTTGCCGAGGAGCATAAAACGGATTTAGCTATATATTTGGTTTTGTGTGTGAATTGTCTTCTTTTCCTTCCGTGTTACTAATCGTTTTGGTGAAATAATTATAGGTGAAACAATGGCTATCAACAACAATGATCCTCTTGGAAACATACCTTTGGGGATGTGGGCGTGGAAGATGACCAAGTTGAAGAGGTTCCTCTTGAACTTCAAGCAAATACACAAGGTCGACCGCCTCAAGACAGCGTTCCACCCCCAAATCCACCAAGAGTGGCTCCACACCGGGTGTTGCCGAATGAAGGGTATGCAAGTGCCA
>AWOL01S0136220.1:15553-25587 GCA_000715115.1 Nicotiana otophora
CCATGAGAGAGAGACTGGAGAGATTGATGATTGAGGGAGGCCGAGAGCCTGACTGTGAGGATATTATTATTATTATGTGGATCGGGGCTACCCGCCTACAGCAGGACTTATAGGCTTCACTATAGCACGTGAGTTGTTAGTGCAGCACGTGAGTTGTCCATGCGGTTTATAATGCTTAGGCTGAAGGAGCCCCTCCAGAGTCTGTACACCCCGAGTGAGCGTGGATGATACTATTGAGGGATGGATTTCCCTGGACATGGATTTATCCAAAGTACTTACTACCTGGAGATAGATTTCTCCACAGGGTTGGATTGCCCTTTTTCCTCGGTACTGGGTGACTTATAGTCAGTGTTGTATATGTTCCGGGATGGATTACCCTGGGCCGTATGGGCCATATACAGTAGCGAGTGGTTGAGCATGATGAGTAGAAAGTGAGAAGTAGTGAGGTTAAGTACTCTGATAGTGTGAGTACATGAGTTCATCTCTGAGATACATTGCATTTACATGCACACATGACATACAAGCATAGAGATGTATTTTTCTCATGTTGTACGGTATCACATCATTCATGATTCCTCACACATGTTGACAGATGGGCATAGTGATGCATTTGTTTTACACTGGTTATCTGGAAAGAAAATGAAACATCTTATTAGATATTGAAAGGATTTGGGGAAAATTGTTTTTTTCAAACTTATTCATATTGTTGGCAATTCCGATGAACGATTTGGGTTTTCACTGATATACTTGAAAGGCAGAACTATTTTTTCAGAAATCATGATTTTGCCGAGCATTTTTTTCTCTGAGTTACTCCTTGTATTACTTTCTTTACATTGTTATGGATTGTTGTGGGTTATTGGTTTTGGACCCGACCTTGGTACAAGCTCGTCACTACTTTCAACCTAAGGTTAGGTTTGTTACTTATTGAGTACATGGTGTCGGTTGTACTAAAACTACACTTCTGCACCATGCGTGCAGATGTCGGCTGCTGATGTTACTGTGTTCGTTGGGAGCTAGATCCGCAGATGTACCTGCGCTCCGGTTGTAGCTGCCTCTTGTTTATGGTAGCCTTAGATTCATAAAACTCTGTTTATGTACTTTTCAAACAGATGATGTATTTACCCCATACCAACATTGTATACTGTATTTTTAGAAGCTCATGATTTGTACTACTAGTTCTTGGGGAATGTATAAGATTAAGATAATTCTTTACTTAAATTGCTTTATTAATCGTTATTGGAATTGGTTAGTGGTTAAGTGGCTTACCTAGTGGGTGGGTTAGGTGTCATCACGACTAGTCGAATTTTGGCTCGTGACATAAACTATATTTGATCATGAGATTCGGATATGTGGATTCAACTTACTCTTTTCGCTTTTATTGTGAGGGCACATGGTTTCACGATGGATAGGTAACATTATTAGACTACTCTAGGATGTTGGGTGTTCAAGCCATGAGTGCATTGGGACATTGAGTTGGTTTTTGAGGCTAGGATTGCTGTGAGCATGTTGTCTTTATTTGAATATTTTTGAATAATGACATAAGTAAAGGGAAGTGTATGTGATTGCATATGCTAGAGTTTAATTGTTTCTATCAACTATGATCATTGGTGTAGAGTGCTTAAAGATAGAGTAATTTGTTGGTTGACTCGAGGAAGAGCAACGTTTAAATGTGGGGTGCTGATATTTTATGACATCCAAATCCACTACTAAAAAGTAAATGGACACGGTCGCATGCAAAATAATTTACCCATCTATGAGTCGGGATCGAATCCCATAGAGAACAATATATAGGTGATTAGGAATGTAAGACAATTATCACTTATTATGCAATGCCAAACATTTAGAATGGTTGTTGAGAAAATATTATAGCTAAATGCGGAAATGTAAACTAACCTAGAAAGCAAGTAAAATAATCAATGACTACAAGAATAGATGCATTGGGAATTACACTCAAGTAATGATCCAATGTATTTCATGATTTTACAAATATGGCGAGTTTATGTTAATTAGCCTTGGGTAATAATTCTAGATTAGCTTCTTCTGAAGACTAACAAGACTTCCTAATTGAATTATCCCTAAAACAATTAAGAGATTAAGCACACCTGAATATGGCTATAAAGTAGTTCATTCCTATCCCTAGGTAGAATCTATAAAGTTGGGGTTAACGCATCAAGTTCTTGTTAATTAATCTTTCTCAACCCCGAATTATTTTTTCCAAAATTAATCCGAAGTGAATGGGAAAGTCCTAGGGTTAGTTAATCTCTTTGGAAACATTAAAGAACAAGAATAATTAAAGAAACAATAACTCACTTCATATTAAATAAAAATCGTTCAATACATACGCACAACAAGGTATTTAATCCACACTTTACATATGAATATTCTCATAAACAAGATTCAAGTGTTGGAAAAAATACTACACACTTAAATATTCAATACAAAGCAAGGAAATGAAGAAATGAGCATAAATGAGTAAGCAATTCTCAACCAAAAGCATCAAATCTTCAAGACCCAAGTGTATGTGCAAGAACGCTAGCTCCAAAACATGTAGTATTTAGTCTAAGGGACTGAAAAATAAGCCAAAGATTTGTCAAAGATCTGCTAGGTCGTGTATTTATGGGTTTGGAGTTGAGAAAATGTGAAATGTCATTCCTGCCCAGATCTGAAGTCCGTTGACCGCACCTGCAGAAACATCCTCGCAGGTGCGGCCTCGCAGAAGCGGATAGCCTATCGCAGATGCGTAAACTCAGGAGATTCTGTATTCCGCTGATGCAGACATGATCACGCAAATGCGTTTCCGAAGATACGGATAATTCATCGCAGATGCAAGCCTGTGTGGGATTCCCTTCTCCGCAGATGCGGACCAACTAATCGCACCAGTGATTCCGCATGTGCGGATTCTTACCGCAGATGCGGTCCCAGTGCATAGCAGCTCAATTACGCAGATTCAGTCTTCTACCTCACAGATGCGAGGTCGCAAAAGAGACCAGTGTTCCGCATATGCGGAATCACTGAAGAGTTTTGCATTTTTTCCCACTCTTTTTTGCTCAATTCTTCTTCAATTGAATTCAAATCACTTCATGGCATCATTTACCTGAAAATCTAACAATACACACCATAAACGACCTCATATTATAATTAAAGGACGCAAAATCTAAAGAAAAGAGACTAGAATGACTGGTAAAATCACCACTCATCAACACCCCCAAACTTAAAGCTTTTGCTTGTCCTCAAGCAAATCAAAACCAACAATTCAATGAGGTTCTACTATTTACAGCACAAGTAGTATTGCTATCATTTACAAATCACATTCTCCAATTAAGCACCATACTTATGGATTTGGTTGGTACTAATAATTAGGTTCAAGCACGTGAATCTTAATCAAATAACTCCCTCATTTAAAAATACTTCCAAGAATTGCATAGGAGTTTCAAAATAATCAAGTGACAACAAAAAGCCTCAAGAAGTGACTCAAAAGCACTAATCTACTACATATGCTCAATTTACTCATTTCCAGATACATCAATATCACCAATCCATCCTAATTCATGTGCCCTCACAAGAAATAAAGTCCCAAATCACCATATTTACAATAACAATACAAGGGACAATTGCACAAAGACACTCACTCTCAACAAAGAATTTCAAGTGTTACAAAATATCATGCCATAAGCTTGCCCTTATTTTAANATAATCAAGTGACAACAAAAAGCCTCAAGAAGTGACTCAAAAGCACTAATCTACTACATATGCTCAATTTGCTCATTTCCGGATACATCAATGTCACCAATCCATCCTAATTCATGTGCCCTCACAAGAAAGAAAGTCCCTAAATCACCATATTTACAATAACAGCACAAGGGACAAATGCACAAAGACACTCACTCTTGACAAAGAATTTCAAGTGTTACAAAATATCACGCCATAAGCTTGTCCTTGTTTTAATTCGCCACCTATTCAAGAACATTCGGTTGGGGATACCATAAGGACTTTTTAATCTTGTAATATAGGTTTAGGTAAGGGTCGGATAAGCATTTGGGATACAAGTAACTACACCCTCCTTGAACACTACTCATATTTGTCTTTCTTTTTGCACTTTGTTTCTTTTCAAATCACATAGCCCTTATTGGCATCTAGTTACTAACTTGGAACCGCATCTAATTTTCTCAACATGGAACCACCTTCCATATATATATGCATATTTTTCTCACTTTTGTAAAATTATGAAAATAAATAAATAAGAAAAATCAAATATTTACAAGTTTGGACCAAAGCACTTACGCTTATTTCTCAAACAACCTAAATACGCTAAATTGTTCCCCGGCAACGGCGCCAATTTTGATGACGTCCAAATCCACTACTAAAGAGTAAATGGATACGGTCGCATACAATATAATTTACCCAACTATGAGTCAGGGTCGAATCCCACAGAGAACAATATGTAGGCGATTAGGAATATAAGAGAATTATCATTTATTATGCAATGCCAAACACTTAGAATGGTTGTTGAGAAACTATTATAGCTAAATGTGAAAATGTAAACTAACCTAGAAAGCAAGTAAAATGATCAATGACTACAAGAATAGATGCATTGGGAATTACACTCAAGTAACGATCCAATGTATTTCACAATTTTACAAATATGAGCGAGTTTATGTAAATTAGCCTTGGGTAATAATTCTAGATTAGCTTCTTCTGAAGACTAACAAGAATTTCTAATTAAATTATTCCTAAAATAATTAAGAGATTAAGCACACCCGAATATGGCTACAAGTAGTTCATTCCAATCCCTAGGTAGAATCTATAAAGTGAGGGTTAACGCTTCAAGTTCTTGTTGATTAATCTTTTTCAACCCCGAATTATTTTTCCCAAAATTAATCCAAAGTGAATGGGAGAGTCCTATATTTACTTAATCCTTTTGGAAACATTAAAGAACAAGAATAATTAAAGAAACAATAACTCAATTCATATTAAATAAAAAATCGTTCAATACATAAGCACAACAAGGTATTTAATCCACACTTTAAATATGAATATTCCCATAAACATGATTCAAGTGTTGGAAACAATATGACCTTAAATATTCAATCAAAAGCAAGGAAATGAAGAAATGGGCATAAATGAGTAAGCAATTCTCAACCAAAAGCTTCAAATCTTCAAGACCCAAGTGGGTGTGCAAGAACCCCTAACTCCAAAACTTGTCTTCTCTAGTCTAAGAGAGTGAAAAATAAGCCAAAGTTCTGCTAGGCCGTGTATTTGTGGGGTTGGAGTTTAGAAAATGTGAAATGTCATTCCTGCCCAGGTCTGAAGTCCGTTGACCGCACCTGCGGAAACATCCTCACAAGTTCGGCCCCGCAAATATGGATAGCCTATCGCAGATGCCTAAACTTAGGAGATTCCCTATTCCGCAGATGCGGACATGATCATGCAAATGCGCTTCCGCAGATGCGGATAATTCATCGCAGATGTGAGCCTATGTGGGATTCCCTTCTCCGCAGATGCAGACCAACTAATCGCACCAGCGATTCCGCACGTGCGGATTCTTACCGCAGATGTGGTCCCAGTGCATAGCAGCTCGATTACGCAGATTCAGTCTTCCACCTCGCATATGCGAGGTCACAAAAGCAACCGGTGTTCCGCAGATGCGGAATAACTGAAGAGTTTTGCATTATTTTCACTCTTTTTTGCTCAATTCCGCTTCAATTGAATTCAAATCACTTCATGGCATCATGTACCAGAAAATCTAACAATACACACCATAAACGACCTCATATTAAAATTAAAGAACGCAAAATCTAAAGAAAAGAGACTAGAATGAGTGGTAAAATCGCCACTCATCAATATTCAGCTTAAAGTATGCATATATTTATGTATATTTCCTCGCATTGTGCTCATGTCTCATAGAATTCGGATGTCAAATATAATGATTTGTACTAATTTGTGGTATTTCTAAGTGTAGGAATTATTCGAATGCGATTTTGGACGAGAGTACGTGAATTGGAGCAAACATGGGAAGAAAATGCGAAATGGCCCAGTTAAGTGCCACATGCAGCTTGGGGCGCTACCTGTGGCACACAAAATAGAATGCTGAAAAGTTGAGCGCCAAGGCCAGAGCCCCATGCTGCCCTGGACGTTCAAAATGTGAACATGTCCTATTTCGGTCGGGACTCGGTTATTTCGACACCAAGACGCCCCCAACTCATATAAAAGCAACCTAAACCTATTTTGAGGGAGAGAATGTTTTTAAGAGTAACTTTTGACAAGGGGAGAACACAAAGCCGCCGTGGAGGCCGGGTTTCATCTTCTCTTCCACCAAATTTAGTAATTTGTATGTTTCTTTGTATGATTTGTTATTTTGCTACTTTGTCTATGTGGAGCTAAACTTCATTTAGATAGTCTACAACCCTAGATCGTTTTCATTACATTGATAATATAAAACTCTACACTTCCTCTTTTTAAAGTTCATTAGTTATTTTTTTTTTCTTTTAATTAGTTTAGAATCAAATACTTCTAGGTTTAATTCTTATTCAGATAATTAGGATAGTCAAATTTAGTTAATAGTTAATCACAAGTCCTTGTGGTTTAGACATCCGACTCTTAGTCATTTTATTACTTGACGACCGCATATACTTGCGTGTGCGTTTGGCCGCAACAAGGTCCTCCTGCCGCATCTGCGGTCACGCAGATGCGAAACTCCCTATCGCACATGTCACGACCCAAAATCCCACCACAGGCGTCGTGATGGCACTTAGTCTCTAAGACTAGGTAAGCCAATTACAATTACATTTCAAGCCATTTTGTTTAATTCAATACAGGTGCCAAAAACTAATAGTGGAAACAATTATAAAAAACCTCCCAAGACTGATAATACTGAGTCATGATTTCTAACTGAATAAATGCAATGATTTCCAGGATCGAATATACAATATTGTTCAAAATATAGTTTACAGTACAATAAAATGGAAAGACTCCAAGTGACTGCGACGACCAAGCAGATCTACCTTAAGTCCTTGCGATCACACTCTAACTCTGTCCTAGTCTGATATCTCCAATACCTGGCTCTGCACAAAAATGTGCAGAAGTGTAGTATGAGTACACCACAGTTGGTACCCAGTAAGTATCAAGACTAACCTCGGTGGAGTAGTGACAAGGTACAATCAAGACACTCACTAGTCTGATAACCTATGCAATATAGCATACAAAAATACTAGGAAACAAATAGCAATGATAGCAACAATAATCAACCAGTGATATAAACAGCAGGACAACAAGAACACCATAAATATTGCTCAACAAATAATCAATACAAGTATAACCATTTAATCAAGTCCTTCAATTATAACTCTTTCACCTAAAAGTTTTTCAAATAATAATCTTTATAAAATAATCCTTACCAATAAATATATTTCGAATATACTTCCTTCAAATAAATATATTTCAAATATAATTTTTTTAAATAAATATCTTTCGAATATAATTATTTGAATTAATATGTAACGATCTGACTTGTCCTTTTAAGAATTAATGCCTCGTTCAGTGACTGAAGGTCTCGAGAAACTTTGTAATAAGTAGTATGACCCGCGAGTGTGGTGGAGCTTGATTTTCGGAAAATTCAGAATTTAATTAAAAGAACAATTATTATTTAAGAAGCTTAAAAGAAAAGAGTTGACCAGAGAGTTGACTTTTTGATATTGGGGCCAAAATCCGATTTTGCAAATTTGAATACCTACATTATGCCATTTATGACTTGTGTGCAAAATTTGAAGTCATTACGGATTGATTTGATACGGCACAAAACATAGAAGTTAGGAGATTCGAAAACTCATAATTTGATTTGAAGCGCGATTCATAATTTTGACGTTGTTTGACGAGATCTGAAGCCTCCACTAAGTTCGTATTGTATTTTGGGACGTGTTGGTATATTTGGTTGAAACGAGGGGCTTGGATGTATTTTTGGATCATTGGTTGAGAGATTAGTAAAGTTAAGAAATTTGGGAATTTGTCCATGGTCAATATCGGGTCAAGATGACGTATTTTCAGTGTTTTGAGTGCGCAAGCAGGTCCGTAGTGTGTTTTATGATTGAAATTCATATATGGTTTGTGTTCGGGAGGTTCCGGATGAGTCTCGGGATAAGTTTTGAGCGAGTCCGGGCATTTCGACACTCTAATATTATTGTGGCACTTTTAGGGGCGCGGACCACGCATTTTGGGGTGCTGAGGCGAAGGAGAGGTGCGGACCGCACAAAAATGTGCGGACCACAGCAGAAAAGTGTGGACCGTGGAGGAGGGGCACAGACCACACAATTATGTCTGCGGCCGCGCTCCAGGGAGTTCTGCAGATTCGCTGGTCCGACTTCAAAAGCTTTTATCTTTTCATCTACAAAGAATTTTGAGACGATTCAAAAACTAAAGTTGTAGTCCTTCGTGTCTAGTTTTCAGAATGGTAATGATATCATAATTCGAACATCTCTAGATAAAGTTATGGCCAATTTACTGAAGCCTGGTAGAGGAGAAGGCTATGAAGTGCGGCCACACCATTTTTGTGTGACCGCAGGAGTTGGGGATGTGCGGCCGCACCATTTTTGTGCGGATCACAGATTGGAAGTTCAAAGGATGTACTATATATCCGAGGTTTAGGTTAATATTTCATTTTTGGACTTTGGGAGCTCGGTTTGAGACGATATTTCGTGGGTTTTTCAAGAAATTCATTGGGGTAAATGATTCTAACTCGGATTTGGTTATTATACATGAATATATCACTGATTTCATCATTTAATTAGTACTTTGAGATGGAAATTTGGGAAAAATTGTAGAAACTTCATAAACCACAAATTTAAGATTCGGAGGTCGATTTGTTATTGAAATTCAATAAAATAGGTATGGTTGAACTCATATCGGAATGGGTGTTCGGATTTCGTGAAAAGTTTGTCGGGTTCCGAGAAGTGGGCCCTGCGTTGACTTTTATTGACTTTTTAGAATAAATTTTTAAGTCAACGTTTTATTATCCGAAATTGTTTCTGATGAATTTTAATGAAGTTATGCAATTAATTTGGATAGATTTAAGTAGTCCGAAGGTCAATTCAAGCAAGAAGGCGAATTTGGAATATCGGCATAACTTCAAAAAGGTAAGTGTCTTGCTTAACCTCGAGTGGGGGAATTAACCCTTAGGCATCGAGTTTTATGTGCTATTTGTGAAATGTGAAAAGCTGTGTATGCAAGGTAACGAGTACGTACTCGACTTATATATGTAAATTTTATTGAGTTAAAGTCTTAAGCATATTGTGTGAAAAATTGGATAATTGCTGGTATATATTTAATCATCTATTTGTCGTGCCTAAATCCTTGTTGTTGTTGTTGAATCTGTTGTTATATTACAATTTGATGTGATTGTTACTTGATTATTTATGTAATTCTATGAATTTGTTGGTTTGATAATTATTGGAATTTAATTACATTAAGGATTTTCCCTCTGCAATTAATTACATAAATTAGCTTAAGAAGAGGTGTTTATATAATTATTGAAAATTTAAATTTAATGAAGATTTTGCTTTATGTTGAGTAATTTCTATCTCTACTGATTGTTTTTGGGTGTTGTACACATTATGTGGAGCTTTTGGCTATTTGTTGTGAAATTAATTAACTTGGTTGTAGCTTTGGAATTTGGTTGTGGCCATTGGACAAAGTGTGATATGAATTGATTTTGTTATGTTGCCGTGATAATTTCCCGTGTAAATTGTTGTGTTGTGTTAATTATTATTTTGAGGATATAAGGGTGGAATTTCACCGTTGATATTATGTGAGTATAAGGGTGGCATTTCACTATGGTTGTGTTTGTTGGAATATGGTCCGGGCGGAACGATAAGGGTGGCTATAGGAGCGATAAGGGTGGCAATAGCAGCGATAAGGGTGGTTATTGATATGGTCTGTGCGGAGCAATAAGGGTGGCTATAGAAGCAATAAGGGTGGCAATAGGAGCGATAAGGGTGGCTATAGGAGCAATAAGGGTGGCAATAGGAGCGATAAGGGTGGCTATT
>AWOL01S0136220.1:41172-54694 GCA_000715115.1 Nicotiana otophora
TTTTCCATAAAAATGGCAACTCAAACAAACACAGAGTTCACATAAAAGTCAAGTGGCAATCACACCAAATTATCATATAAAAACAACCTCGGCAAACAAGAAATGAGGCATGACAAATAAGGGATTTAATAAGTTATAACAATTTTTCAATTTAATACTTAAGGGCATCTACTAATTTGAACTGATATAATATGCACATATAAACTAAGTACGTACTCGTCACCTCGCGTACATGATTTTCAATTACACAATTTTCACATAAGACTCAATGCCTACGGGGTAATTCCCCCACTCAAGGTTAGGCAAGATACTTACCTCGCTTCGCAACCAAATGCAAGACTCCAATAAACCTTTGCCTCCAGAATTCATGTCAGAATGCTTTAAATCTAGTCACAAACAATTCAATATACTCAATACGAATCGTAGGAATTAATTCCGTATGAAATTACTAATATTCCGTATTAAAATACGAAATTCATTTTAAAAATCAACACTGGGACCCACATTTCAAATCCCGAAAAAACTCACAAAATCCGAACACTCGTTCCGATATGAGTTCAACCATATAAATATTATCGAATTTTGACATCGGATTGCCCTTCAAATCTTCAATTAAAATCTTTGAAGATTTCTACCATTTTTCAACACAATCTTTATCCATTTGAACTTAAAAATCTTCCCACAGCCTTATTGGTACAAGCATGTATAACTAATTACCCATTTCTAGTTAGAATTCTAAATTGAATGATTGGGGAAAGAAATTCTTACCTCTTTGAAGCTCTAGCAACCCTTTGATGCGATGTCAAGGTAGAGTAGTGAAATCCTTAATCATTCCTTTCCTCTCTCTAGAATTGCTCTCCCCT
The DNA here is from genome assembly GCA_000715115.1 of Nicotiana otophora. Classification (NCBI taxonomy): domain Eukaryota; kingdom Viridiplantae; phylum Streptophyta; class Magnoliopsida; order Solanales; family Solanaceae; genus Nicotiana; species Nicotiana otophora. Next base: position 42,036 of record AWOL01S0136220.1, read on the forward strand.
CTCTCTAAAACACCAGAAAATACCCAAAAATATGAACCCTAAACGAGTTAAATGAAATGGGGGTCGGGTTATAAAAACTTTCCAAATTTTGGACCGGGCTACAGACCAGGCTTCGCGAGCTCTATAGCGAGCTAAATACCAAGCTTCGCAAGGGATATAGCACGGTCTAGCGCGCTACAAACCTAGCTTTACGAGGGATATAGTACGGTCTAGCGCGCTATAGACTTGGCTTCGCGAGGGATATAGCACGGTCTAGCGCGCTACAGACTTGGCTTCACGAGGTCGAAATGATTTAACTCCCCAACACATTGTTCAACCCAATAAGTCCGAAAATACAATACATTAGCCTACCTTGGCACCATGAAACTTTAAATTGCTTGGTGAAAGTTTACGGGGCATTATATTCTCCCCGCTTAGGATCATTCTTCCTCGAATAATAATTAGAGTCCGCCCCAAACACCTAACATAATACATCTCTTCTCTCACACATCTCAAGCTCCCAAATTTGACTAACTCCCAAATTTTTCAGAAATTTCGGCAGAGTCTCCTCTGTACTTGGGCCTATCCACCTGCCAGAGAAATACCAAAATCACTTCTAACAACACATCCACAACTCGATAAAGCATCACAACATACCAATAACACAAATTTTAACATTATTGATATTACATTAACAAAAGTGGCATCTAGACATGAACTGTACCTATTTGAATCATAACACATAGAAGTACCTTTCGATCCACAATCATTTGACTATACAATCAAGCGTGAACATTTTCTTTCCTTAACACTTTCGGCCTTCGAGGTGGCCTCTTTGACTCACATACTTCTCTATAACACCCGACAGAGGAAAATCTCAACTTCCAGACTTATCTAACAAGGATGACAATTAAGTACCTCTCATAGGCCAATTATCCATTTACATCACCTCCACTAGCTTCCACCGGAACGATGGATAAAGGATTTCCAACTACCTTCTTAGACATAGACACATGAAACACCGAGTACATGGAGGACAATAATAGGGGAAACATCATGCATAGTTTGGCCTATTTCCTTCATATTTCGTAAGGCCAAATGTGACTACACATATTTTACCTTTATTAGCAATTCACCTAATAAATCCATAGCAACAATCGTGAGAATAACCCGTTCATTTTCTTCAACTAATCTCTACGCTGAACACCCAAACTAGACCTTTGGCTACCTTCAACAATTACCTTAAGATGTGCTAGCATGAATATGACCATAAACTTTCCTACCAAATATATTTGACCATTGAATGATGATTCTTCTTTGACATGTTTGAGCCTTCAACCGGCTGTAGAAACTTATGCCCACGCACACATCATATGTATGCCCATAACCACATCTCTGATCTTAATATCTATTCATAATCAATTACAACATCGCCAATTAACCTCCTGTTAACAAAAAACTCATTTCAAACCTCCACTTTACTAACAACGAGACACGAGGCATGAAGTCCTCATAATTATTTACACGAATTGACGAGTCACATTTAACGCCACCTGGGCACTCACCTCGTAGGCTAAAACTCAATAATTATAACACGAATTTGGAAAATTATGCACAAAAAAATTCATACAAGAATTTTCAAATAAGCTTAACATGCATGACTCCCGATAAGTACTATAGTACAAATTCAATTTCACATGGGAGAATTTAAACACACAAATTTTCATCACAAGGATCACGTCTTTATATAACTTCCACCGCGGCTCGTAGCCCGGTTAAAACATATCAAATCATATTAAAATGAGAGGATATCGTCCCCAGTTCTAAACCACAAGTAATATGCACATCGTGCCAATCGAAACATTCCATTCTCTTCTTTTAAATAATTTCCGTTAAACAAAATCACAACACATAATGAACCCTCATATCGGTAGGGCATATAATTCACAATTGAAATCAATTATCTGAAAATTACATCAAGCTCACTAAAATGATTAACAAAAGTCACTTTTAGCCTCACAACTATTTTAGTGACAAACACATAATGATGGACATATCTATCTCCATATAATCTCCAACATGAGTATTCAAATATGTAGATTTCAGGATTACGAAGCTCACTCATGAGTGGAGCATATGAGGAGGACTCGCCTCAATATTCAGAACCGAATCAAATTAAGGAAAAATATCCCTTTATAACAAATCGGGATCGTACCTGTAACGACACCATCTGGTGTGGTGGCCTCAGCAACACCATAGTAAATATATCAACGGGATGAGCCTCCCCCTCTAGGGAGCCTCCTACCCGCCTGTCATCCACCCCTAACTGACTGTGCATGTGGGGTAGTAACTGGAATAGAGCCTGTAGCCTAAGTATTCTGATGAAATCCGCCTCTCCCAAGTCTGGGACAATCTCTCATGATGTGCCTGGTATCACCACACTGAGAACAACCCTTATGCGGGTTCAACTACTCATACTGAGCCTGTGCCTGATAACTGAAATAACCATTATAGGAACTCCGTGCCGGTGGTGCATTAAAAAAACTTACTGGAGTACCCCGACTATTCTGAAATGTTTCCGTGACCCCGCTGATACTGAAATATAGAATTATTATGGATTCGGGAATACCGCAAGTCCCACCATCATCCCATATAAATATCAGCTCTTAATCATATACAAGTTTTGGAGAACCTTTAAATACCACATATATACATCTTAGATCAGAACTGATATAATACATGACCCTGCAATTTGATCATTGATAGTGGACTCCCTTCACTTGGCCCAAATCGATAGGACACATTCCAGTGATCCACAATATTAACCTTCATCGTTCATACGACACCGGTCATAAGAAACCTCAAACCATTTATTTGGCGTATGTCATCCTCGTGACAGATAAACTGGCTTCCTCGAGTTTCTTGGCTGCTAGTATGTACCCATCCCTAAATAGAAATCTCATACGAACCACATAGTCTCTAATACCAGCAACTATCTTCAGATCTACATCTACCTGGTGACCCTACCACGATTGTGACGATCAGGCAGCTAATTAAACCTTCTTAAGATCGTACTTATCAACTATATGTCAGAACCTTCTGCACCCCCATGTGCACAACTGAATGATCTCTCAATACTTTCGCATCCTCGATCTGGATGACACGTGGTAACAATGGTTAAGCAAACTTGGCTCCCTTATAACCCCTATGTAGTATCACGAACCGTTGCCACATAGTTGATACTGAGTTCGCAATTTCATACACGAGTGGATGCAAAAGAACATAAGGTATATGCTTCAAGATGAATAAATGTTGCACGATAAGGAATGAATGAAGTGGGAATTTTCCTACTACCTCTGTAGCCTCTCGAAGATAAGTACAGACGTTTTCGTACCGATCCGCAAGACTCTATAGCGAGCTAAATACCAAGCTTCGTGAGCTCTATAGGGAGCTAAATACCAGGCTTCGCGAGGGATATAGCACGGTTTAGCGCACTACATACCTGGCTTCGCGAGGGATATAGCACGGTCTAGCGCGCTACAGACCTAGATTTGCTAGGTCGAAATGATTCAATTCCCCAACACACTGTTCAACCTAATAAGTCCGAAAATACAATACATTAGCCTACCTTGGCACCATGAAACCTTATATTTCTTGGCGAAAGTTTACGGGGCATTGCAGCACCTGCGCGCCTTCCGCTTCTACGCACCTCTCGCCGCATATGCGGCCACGCAGGTGCAGAAAACTCTTCGCATCTGCGACCATCTTCACACTTCCCTCCAAACGGCATATGTGCATCATAGCCCGCACCTACGATCAAACCTCTGTAGGTGCGGTTACACCAGTAAAGGTCCAACTTCAGCAACCACTCAACTTCAACTTTTGATCCGTTAAACATCCGGAATCAACCCGAGGCCCCCTAGACCTCAACCAAACATACCAACAAGTCCTAAAACCTCATACAAACTTAGTCAAGCCCTCAAATCACATCAAACAACTTCAAAAACACTAACCGCACCCCAATTCAAGCCTATTGAACCTAAAGAAATTCAACTTCTACAAACGATGCCTAAACCTATCAAAACATGTCCGATTGACCGCACATTTTGCACACAAGTCACATTTGACATTTTGGACCTACTCCAACTTCTGGAATTAGAATCCGAACCCGATATCAAAAAGTCCACTCCTGGTCAAACTTCCCAAAAATTCAACTTTCGCCATTTCAAGCTTAGTTCCACTACGGACCTCCAAATTACAATCCGGACACGCTCCTAAGTCTAAAATCACCCAACGGAGCTAACAAAACTATCAAAACTCTATTCCGAAGTCGTTTACTCATAGATCGACATCTTGTCAATCATTTTAACTTAAGCTTTCAATCTTAAGACTAAATGTCTCAGTTCATTCTAAATTCACTCCAGACTCGAACCGACTACCCTGAAAAGTCACATAACAGCTATAAAGTACAAAATGAGTAGTAAATGGGGGAACGCGGCTACAACTCTCAAAAAATGACCGGCTGGGTCGTTACATCATCCCCGCAAGTCATAAAACTGTAAAAGAACATATAGGGAGTCTTATTTAGGGAAACGGAAATCTAGAAAGCAAAATGACAGGTCGGGTCGTTACATTAAGTAATTTGCATTCAGGTTAAGCCTAGTATGGTGTCGAGAAAAAACTATTTGGTAATTTAAAACAATATATGCAATGTTATATAATAACAATCAATTATCTAACATTTAATGATTCAAAGAACAAAATATCTGTATATGTAGGGTATACAAAATTAAAAGTCTATTGCTAGAGATATCGATAAACTCAAAATGGAGTCATACTGAAATAAAGTTTCACCGGCCAAAGAATCATTTAAACTTTTAGATAGCCGATTAAAGTGAATTTTAAATTAAGGATAATATCTTCACTTGCATCATTATAAAGATAATCATTATTGAAATATATCTAATGATTTAGAAATTGAAATTTCAAAATAGAAATTGTTTTTAAACATAATAGTTGTCATGACCCAATTTCTACTATGGGTCGTGATGGCGCCCAACGTTACTGCTAGGCAAGCTAACAATGAATTAAACCATAATAGCTGTCATGGCCCAATTTCAATAAGTTTTCAAGTAATTAAATTCTATTAAATAGGAAATTAAGGAGTGGAAAATTCAATAAATGAAACGAAGACAACTGAGTGGCAATTATAGTAATATAAGTGCTCCAAAACCATAAAGTCTAATTATGTGTGTGTCAAGACCTGATGTCACGAGTGTATGAGCAACTAGTAGAATATACAAAACTCTAACTACGGTCCGAAATAAAGTAGACAGAATATAAATACAAAAGAGAGACTCTAGGGGATGCAGAACGGCTTAGGAAGCAACTCACCACTAGGCCTCAGGATATTTGAGATGCGCGCCGATAGGACCGCCAGATGCACCTACCTCAGATCCTGCATAGTTAGTGCAGAAGTATAGCGTGAGTACATAAATAATATGTACTCAGTAAGTATTTAGTCTAAACTCGAATAAGTAGTGACGAGGGTCGACATTCGACACTTACTATGGGCTAACAATAATAATACAGAATTCTAAATGAGCATGAGTTGTGTAAGCAATAATAACAACTCAATGACAAGCAAGAATGAATAATTCTTTCACATTTAGTAATGCCCAAGTCAATTTCCTGTCATTAATAATCAAAACCTCACAAGCCATAAAATATATAATATCAAGTATAAATAGGATCTGATCAATATTAGGTACTATTTATGTCGAGGTCGTACGGCCCGATCCATAATAATGTGTACACTGCCGAGGGTCGTGCGGCATAAACCATAGATGCTTCTCTTCTACTGCCGAGGCGTCCGGCCTACTCCACAAAAAGAAATGATACTTTGTGAACATCCGATTTAAAAGTTATTACGAGGCTAATACACAAAGAAGCACAATTTCCATTGACGGTCAAGTAACCCGCCAAAACTCAACTAAGTAAAATTCGGTATTTTGCAATACTTTTATCAAGTTCCAATATAATTTAGGCAATGTAATTAACAAGTAAAGTGCAAACATGACAAGTATTTCATAATTTGGATCCTAAACTACCCGGACATAAGCATAATTAGTAGTTACGCACAGACTCTCATCATCATGTGCATACGTAGCCCCCGCAATTAGAAGCAAATATTAATTTAAATCACCTATGTGGCAAATTTTCCCTTACAAGGTTAGGCAAGAGACTTACCTTATCTCAAAGCTCGCTTTCCGGCCTCAAATTTACTCTAAAGTCTCCACTCGGTGCCGAACAATCCGAAACTATTCAAAGGTTGTATAAATTAATCAATACATGTTCAAAACTTCGTATTCTAACTATTAGAGTGATTACCCAACCCCAATTGAAGGATTCCTAAAATTCACCCCTGGGCCCACGTGCCTGTATTCCGGACATTTTCAAAGAAAGTGATTACTCATAGACTCACGAACTCAAATATATAATTTTCACTCAATTTCATAATTATTTTCGTGGTTAAATCCCATTTTTATCAAAACCTAGGTTTTTCATCTAAACCCATAATTTTCACAATTTTACATGTTAATATTCTACCCATAATCTATGTTTTAAACTCATATTGTATAGAAATTACATACCTCAAAGTGCTAGGTGAAAACCCCCCTCCAAGAGCTCCAAAGCCGCCCAAGAGATGAAACAATATGAGCAAAAATAACCTAAGTCCCGCATTAAATGGACCATTCTGCCTTCAGCGACTTTCGCTTCTTCGAAGGGGCACCCGCTTCTAGGGCTCAGCATCTACGGAAATATATAGCAGATGCGGCCCTTCCCCAGTTGGCCTACTTCCGCATCTGTGGACCACTGGCCTGCTTCTGCGGGCTCGCACCTGCGGCTGGCCCTCCGCAAGTGCGATTGCACCAAAAGTTGGGTGATTCAGCTATGCACCCAAGGCTAAACGACCTCCGTGCATCGTCCGAGTGCCATCTGGGGGCCCCGAGACCCCGTCTAAATATCCCAACAAGTTTGATATCATACAATGGACTCGCTCTCACCCTCGGAATGCGGAAAACAACATTAAAACTAAGAATCACAACCCAAAACCAATAGAATCAACTTATGAACTTCAAATTCTTCCAACTTACTCCGAACGTGCCAAAACATACTTAAACTACTCGGAATAACTTCAAATTTTGTGTGCAAGTCTTAAATCACCATATAAAACTATTCTCAGGCTCGTAGTCCTAAACGGACCTCGATAACATCAACGCCTATTCCAAACCAAATTTAAAGAACTTTAAACCTTCAAGGTGCCAACTTCCAATATTAAGCGCTGAAACGCTCCCGGGTCATTGCAAACTCGATCCGAACATACGCCCAAGTGCAAAATAATCATACAAACCTATTAGAACCATCAAATCCCGGTTCCGAGGTCGTTTACTCAAAATGTCGACTCAAGTCAAACTTAGCCCTTTTTAACCAACCTTAAGGGACCAAGTGTTCCGATTTCAACCCAAACCCTTCCAATTCCCAAACTAACTATCCCCGCAAGTCATAAAACAATAATAGCACATATGGGGAGTCTCATTTAGGGGAACAGGGATCTAGAAATCAAAATTACCGATTCGGGCATTACAATAGCATACAAAATAAGAATTTAAGTCGTAGTGAAAGAGTCACGTCGTAACCAATAAATAGTTCATATTGTGCCAACCTTTAAGCTATGCCATAGCTCATAAATACGAGATATTATTTCTATTTGTGACTATTTTTAGGTTCCAATGACACCAATAAGAATGGTACAAAAATAAAATTATCACTACAAGATTTGAAAAAATGTTAGCCTTTTTTCAGGTAGAGTTTCTTAATTAATATCTACTAATTATCTATAATTATCTAGAAACTTTACATTTTAAGGTTATTTACATATAATTCAAACGCCATGACCCCAAATTCCCTTTGTAGAATGTCGTGATGTCATCTAGTCTCTAAGACTAGGTAAGCCTATTAATGCGGAATAACAATTGAAATATGAAATAAATAAATCTACAATTTACATAATTACAACTCCCAAAACTCGGTAGAAATAAGTCACGAGCTTCTAAGAATTTATCCTAAATGTCTCTATATATCTAAGTCTAAAGAAAATAAGGAAACAACATAATAAGGATAGAAGGGGACTCCGGAGTCTGCGTACACTGGCAGATATACCTCGAAGTCTCCGTACACAGGTAGCTCACTGATGTCTGGGCTGGTAGGATGTACCTGGATCTGCACAAAAAGATGTGCAGAAGCGTAGTCTGAGTACACCACAGCGGTACCCAATAAGTACCAAGCCTAACCTCGGTAGAGTAGTGACGAGGTCAAGTCAGGCCCTACTGAACAATAATAAAAGGTATAATAAAATGTTTAATAATATAATAACAATAAAAAGGAAATGGAAATGAATCAGGTAGTATGTCACCATTTAATTACACAAAATAAGGGCAAATAATAACTTGCGGAACGAAAACAGAAATTTACAACTTTAAAGAAACTGCCAAAATAACCAAAAGGCAAATGCAGCCATAAAGAAATATCAACATGGGCACTCCCGAGGTACCGCCTCCTAGTCCCAAATCATAAATAAATTTACAATATCTCATTTCCTTAATTTTAAAGAAAATATTTTTCCCGAAATAGCATCCCGTGTTTTAGCCACCCTTATCACACCGCATGACTTCTAGTAGTTCCCCTACTAGCCACACGTATCAAGCCACCCTTATCTCACCGCATGCGTATCAATATCATAATTTGCACCTCAAGTGCCCAAATATTTCAATTTGCCCAAATAAACAACATCATCAATATTTTCCACAATAGGGAGCTCACGGCTCAATCACAATGAATACAAACATCTCACAAAATATTCGGGAATAAATAACTGAGCAAAATAATATTTCGAAATTTTTTAATATGTTGCCTCCGTACCCATTTAAAAATATCAAATAGTTTATATTAATAATATTTAAATTGAAGAAATTCAACATTTCGAATAATGCACAGAATAAAAGAAACCAAATTCTAACTAAACAGCTAAAACAATTAGTAGGAAAAGGTCAAGCAGATTTAAAGTATAAGAATCAGATCAATGATGAAGAATATAACAAAATAAAATAATTTAATTAATATGCAACAGTGATCTACACAATTTAAAAACATAATCTTCCACATTCAGCCTGTGTACACACTCGTCACCTCGTGTACACGACTTTTAACACATTACAATTATCACATCAATACCAATCCTAGGGGGAATTTTCCCCACACAAGGTTAGACAAGTCACTTACCTCGACTTGCTCCAATTTAATCCACTAGTAGGCCTTTTTTTCGATTATCCAACTTTAAATGGCTCGAATTTAGCCAAAATAATTCGATACAGTCAACAAACATTATAGGAATTAATTTCATAAGAAAATACTAAATTTTTCAATAAAATCTGAAATTAACTCAACATTCGCTCGTGGGGCCCACATCTCGTAATCCGACGAAAGTTACAAAATATGAACACTCATTCAACCACGAGTCTAACCATACCAATTTTACCAAAATCTGACCTCAACTCGACTTCAAAATCTTCAAATCTTATTTTCAAATCCCCGATTTACACCTCAAAAACATGTAATCTAGTTGGATTATTCGATGATAATTCAATATTATAGAGTAGAAATAATCACAAGGGACTTACCTCAAGTTTTTTCGTGAAAACCTTGCTCACAAAAAGCCCAACCCGAGCTTCAAATGCCCAAAAATGGCAAAAGCTCGGAACCCCTCTATTTTTGTACTGCCAAGGGGTTTTCGCGCCCGCGATGATATCTTCGCACCTGCGGTCTTTGCACCCGCAGCAAAACTCTCACACCTGCGGTGATTTCTTCGTGCATGCGGTCTTCGAACCCGCGGTAAAACTCTCGCCCTGCGATAGATTTCTTCGTGCCTACGGTCTTCGCACCCGCGGCAAAACTCTCACGCCTGCGATGTCCGCGCCTGCGATGGATTTCTTCACGCCTGCGGTCTTCGCACCCACTGCAGAATTATTCGCACCCGCAGTGCCTGGCCAGCCCATGCATTTTTGCTTCTGCGACTCATGCCTCGCTTCCGCGAGCTCGAACCTGCGGCCCTTTTTCGTGCAGCTACGATCACACCAGATGCCCAGCTGCCTCAGCTCCTCCTCCAAATCCAAATTCAATCTGTTAACCATCTAGAACTCACCCGAGGCCCTCGAGACCTCAACCAAATATACTAACAAGTCCTAAAACATCATATGGACATAGTCGAAACCTCAAATCACATCATATAATGCTAAAATCACAAATCACACCCCAATTCAAGCTCAATGAAACTTAAGAATTTCCAACTTCTACATTCGATGCCGAAATCTATCAAATCAAGTCCGATTGACCTCAAAATTTACACACAAGTCATAAATAATATAGCGGACCTATTAAAATTTTCAGAATCGGATTTTGACCCCGATATCAAAAAGTCAACTCCCCGGTCAAACTTCCAAACTTAAATTCCTATTTTAGTCATTTCAAACCTAATTTAACTACGGACTTCCAAATAAACTTCCGATCATGCTCCTAAGTCCAAAATCACCATACGGAGCTATTGGAATCATCAAAATTCTATTCCGGGATTGTTTACACATAGGTCAATGTCCAACCAACCTTTTCAACTTAAGTTTTAAACTTTGGAACGAAGTGTTCCAATTTATTCTAAAAACCTCACCGGACCCAAACTAATCACCCCGACAAGTTACATAACAAATGTAAAGCATAAATTGAGAAGTAAATGGGGGAATGAGGCTACAACTCTCAAAACGACCAGTCGGTCATTACATCAAATAACTCAGATATCTAACATGGGTAATGTCAAATATCAAAATGGAGTCATACTAGAAAAAACATCACTGGCTAAAGAATGTTTTAAATTTTAGATAGCCAACTAAAATAAGTTTTGAATTAAGGATAATATTTTCACTTACATTATTATAAAAATAATTATTAATAAAAAATAAAGTTTTAGAAACTGAAATTTTAAAATAGAAATATTTTTTGAAAATTATCAACACACCAAATAAGAGTTCAAGCAGTAGTAAAAGAGTCAAGTCGTATCCAAAGAGTCTTGTTTAGGTTGATAAGATAAAGCCAAAAGACAAATATGACAGAATTTCAACCAAAGACTAAAAATATAAATAAAGTTTTAATGTATACAATTTCTATTAAAACTCATCCTTTTATTACGAAATAAATTAATTTTTGTAACAAAATAAAGAAATACATAAAAATAATATAAAAGATAATACATATAGAAAAAATGCATGAAAAATCTAAAAACCAGAAATAAAAGACAACAATGAATTTCTTCTTCTGGTTCATCTTTGTTGAGTGTAAAAAATTTGGAAGTCGATCTCATCAATTTCAAATATTTGTTTAAACTCAAATACATAGATTATAAGATAAGGATATCGAAGAATATTTTTTTATTTACATTGTGTGTCGTTTTAAAAAAATCACTATTACTAACAAACTGATATGATATTCGAATTTAAATTTAAATGCAATTTAAGTAGTTTGCATTGAGGTTAAGCCAAGTATGGTGTCGGGAAAAAACTTCTTGGCTATTTTAAGACAATATATGCAATGTTATATAAAAACAAACAATTAATCTAACATTTAATGATTCAAAGAACAAAAGAATTGTATATATAGGGTATTCGAAATTCAAAATCTATTTCTATAGATATTGATAAACTCAAAATAGAGTCAGAGATGATAGATACCGGTACGTCTTGAAGTTTGACAATCTCGCGAATATGGATTTGAGCCAACTGCTCGGAAGAGTAGGTTGTCATCACAGGAATGAAATGAGCTGACTTGGTCTATCTATCCACAATCACCCAAGATGCATCGAACTCCCTCTGAGTCCGTGGGGGCCTAGCAACGAAATCCATAGTGATCCTCTTCCATTTACATTCTGGAATCTCTAACTTCTGAAGCAATCCACCCGGTTGATGATGCTCATAATTCAGCTGTTGATAATTTAGACACTGAGCTACATACTTCACTATGTCTTTCTTCATTCGCCTCCACCAATAGTGTTGTCTCAAGTCCTGATACATCTTTGCAGCACCCGAATGAATTGAGTACCGCGAACTGTGAGCCTCCTGGAGAATCAACCCATGCAAGCCATCTAAATTGGGTAAACATAGCCTGCCCTGCATCAGTAGTACACTGTTATCTCCAATAGTGACTTCCTTGGCATCACCATGCTGAACTGTATCCTAAAGGACAAGCAAATGGGGGTCATCATACTGATGCTCTTTAATACGATCATAAGGAGAAGACTGAGAAACCAGACAAGCCAAAACTCGGCCTGACTCGAAAACATCCAATCTGACGAACTGGTTGGCCAAGGCCTGAACATCCAAGGCTAAAGGCCTCTCTGCTACCAGTAAATATGTTAAGCTGCCCAAACTCTCCGCCTTACGACTCAAGGCATTGGCCACTACATTAGCCTTCCCAGGATGATAGAGAATGGTGATATCATAATCATTAAGTAACTTCAACCATCTTCGCTGCCGCAAATTAAGATCCTTCTGTTTAAACAGATGTTGTAGACTCCGGTG
>AWOL01S0136230.1:15948-29466 GCA_000715115.1 Nicotiana otophora
TTTTTAAGTAGGTATAGCCCATATATAGGATGCGCTATACTATAGTGCGTCCTATATGTGTGCTATACCTCCCACCCTTTTTGAGTTCAAATATAGCGCGGTTATTCACCGTGCTATACCTTAACGGATAAATATGCCGTTAAGGTAGAACACGGTGAATAACCGCGATATATATAAAATGGTACACAGTTTTTTTCTTTTTTTTACCTATTTGTGTCTTTTGAGTCCGAAAGAACCACACTTTGATTCCCGGCTCTACAGGAATGCATATATCCTTTTTTCGATTAAAGTATTTGTTGTGGGATGGTTAACAGTCGTAGGGGCCTAAAGCCACATTTCAAAGAGAGGCCCTAAGTAAGAATATCAACGACAAATTTTCAATGAAAAGGTATATAATTAAGGTAGAATAATAAAACCGACTCAAAAGTTTGATAAGATGATATACAACAACATACCTAGTGAAAACTCACAAAGTGAGGACTGGAAAAGTAAAGTATAAACAGACCTTACTCCTCTACCTTGGGAGGTAGAAATGTTGTTTTCAAAAGACCCTCAGCTCAAGAGAAAGCATAGCAAAAAAAAGGTCAGATAAGGACAATCAATTCAATGCAGTATGAAAATGAAAATAACGAAAGCGAATAAGCCATGATAAAACAGTCTAAAAAGGAGCAGTAGCTATCACAGATAAATAAGATTATAATCGAAGTACAAAAAACAATAGATAGTAGCAGAAATAAAAGGGTAAGAAACTCTATATATAGCAAAATAAGTTGATATAGTGATATCGAAAAGTGTTGCATTGCTTCAATATAATGATTGCTTCTTGTAATGCTTTGAAGAAGACAACTTTAAGCCGCGGTAAGTTACCGATTGAGAGACTTTTCAATATTGAGAATAAAAATAGTAAAAGAGAGAATGAAAAAGATAAATTTATAAATTATAATGTGGGTCTATATTAATTGTTAAGATATAAATGATGCAAAAAAATAGCTATCCTATCTATGTAAGGAAATAATTTATTAAAAATTATTCCATTCTCTAATTAGTACAATGATCCTCACATTAAAGTTACTGTACTTTTGCTCTAAAAATTCTTTATAAATTTTAATGTACACATTGTTTTTAATAATACGTCTTTAAAGAAAAAACGGGACCCCAAAAAATTGGGGCCCGATTGCATTATTGGCCTTATTGTCGAGCCATCCATGATTCTTCGATAATCTTGGTAAAGATTCAGCATTGATTACATGCATTTCTAGTTTTGGCGTAAAGTTTAGAGTTAATTTTATCTGCTTCAAATAATACAACAAATAATACAACAAAAAAGAAGTGGCATTTCTAGCTTTGGCGTAATACTTTGTAAATTGCAAAGTTTAGAGTTTGTTTTTCCTTGTGTGTAGTAATGGATATTTCCCATGGCATGTCAAATGAATTAGAAAGCAATTTTAATATTCAGAAGAATCTATTTTGTTTCCCTATTGAATTGTTTAATATGCACCAGTATCAGCACCTGGATGTGTGAAAATGATATTTCTTTTGTCTTCTAACGATTGTTGAAAATTAAATTAACTTATTTGCCTTAGTTATGGATTATAACCTGCTCCGATATATGCACTTTTAGAAACGAAACGTTGCCATCCGAATTTAATATTTTGAACTATGTTTACTAAAATTTGAGACAGTATGTCAAATATTAATATGACAAGATTTACTTCTTTTAATTTAGGTGGCATTTGTTTTACAGCTTGTAAATTTGAGTTTACAAGCTTTGAGATTTTTTTTCAAACAAGTGTTTTTTGAGCTATTTTTTGTTAAAAGAAATTGTTAAGTTTTTTGAGGATTTCTAAAATCAGTTAAGGAAATTCTCTTCATAACTAAGAATTTTTAATGAAAGTATTAAAAAAAATTCAGACTGAATTTGGAAATTTTCTACTGAATGCAGCATAGATACAGTCGCACGTGTCAACAACTACCTGAGTCGGCAATTGTGCTGTTTTCACGTGAAAGGGTCCGTATTATCAATAACACTAGATGTCATTGGCCCTGCGCTAGCGCGGACCCAATAATTTGTGTTACATTATTTCTAATCCAAATTTTAATTTGTGTTAAACCCGAATTTATAGTCTCACGTCCTGTATAAGATGTTAATATCAAGATTTTCGTATAAAATTTTATTCCGCTATTAGTTAATACTAACAACCAAATGTATAATCTCAAATTTTACATTGAAATTTTGTATCATTATTTCGGTAACCAAACATCCCTTTAGTAATTATAAGAATATCTTTTGTCTGAAATTATCCATTATCTTTTTTAATACATGCAAATAAATATGGAAAAACCTTATAGATGTTGTATATAGTATTAGAGCAAGGTTATGAAAAAAGAATATTTTCTTAGTTCATTAAAATAACATTTATTTTGGATCAAATATGAAAAGCTAACATATACTTATTTTGGACTGAATTTTACTCGAGCATATATTGTTTGTCATTGTATAATGCAGATCATACTGTTTGTCATCGCACTTTAACTAGATTTAAAATACAAACATGTACAAACCACATTATCTAAGTAAAACTTCTAACATTTGAACAAAGCAACGAACCACACTATTCACAAAATTTTATAAATGCTTTACTATACATTTGACATAGCTGTTATATAAAGAGTTTCTAGAGTTAAACTTTTCAAACTAATCATAGTAAAAAGTTTACTAATGATACGATACNAAAGTTTAGAGTTTGTTTTTCCTTGTGTGTAGTAATGGATATTTCCCATGGCATGTCAAATGAATTAGAAAGCAATTTTAATATTCAGAAGAATCTATTTTGTTTCCCTATTGAATTGTTTAATATGCACCAGTATCAGCACCTGGATGTGTGAAAATGATATTTCTTTTGTCTTCTAACGATTGTTGAAAATTAAATTAACTTATTTGCCTTAGTTATGGATTATAACCTGCTCCGATATATGCACTTTTAGAAACGAAACGTTGCCATCCGAATTTAATATTTTGAACTATGTTTACTAAAATTTGAGACAGTATGTCAAATATTAATATGACAAGATTTACTTCTTTTAATTTAGGTGGCATTTGTTTTACAGCTTGTAAATTTGAGTTTACAAGCTTTGAGATTTTTTTTCAAACAAGTGTTTTTTGAGCTATTTTTTGTTAAAAGAAATTGTTAAGTTTTTTGAGGATTTCTAAAATCAGTTAAGGAAATTCTCTTCATAACTAAGAATTTTTAATGAAAGTATTAAAAAAAATTCAGATTGAATTTGGAAATTTTCTACTGAATGCAGCATAGATACAGTCGCACGTGTCAACAACTACCTGAGTCGGCAATTGTGCTGTTTTCACGTGAAAGGGTCCGTATTATCAATAACACTAGATGTCATTGGCCCTGCGCTAGCGCGGACCCAATAATTTGTGTTACATTATTTCTAATCCAAATTTTAATTTGTGTTAAACCCGAATTTATAGTCTCACGTCCTGTATAAGATGTTAATATCAAGATTTTCGTATAAAATTTTATTCCGCTATTAGTTAATACTAACAACCAAATGTATAATCTCAAATTTTACATTGAAATTTTGTATCATTATTTCGGTAACCAAACATCCCTTTAGTAATTATAAGAATATCTTTTGTCTGAAATTATCCATTATCTTTTTTAATACATGCAAATAAATATGGAAAAACCTTATAGATGTTGTATATAGTATCATTTATTAGAGCAAGGTTATGAAAAAAGAATATTTTCTTAGTTCATTAAAATAACATTTATTTTGGATCAAATATGAAAAGCTAACATATACTTATTTTGGACTGAATTTTACTCGAGCATATATTGTTTGTCATTGTATAATGCAGATCATACTGTTTGTCATCGCACTTTAGCTAGATTTAAAATACAAACATGTACAAACCACATTATCTAAGTAAAACTTCTAACATTTGAACAAAGCAGTGAACCACACTATTCACAAAATGTTTTACAAATGTTTTACAAATGCTTTACTATACATTTGACATAGCTGTTATATAAAGAGTTTCTAGAGTTGAACTTTTCAAACTAATCATAGTAAAAGGTTTACTAAATGATACGATACTTCTTTTTCTCTATAATAATTTGGTTGCTTGGAAAAATAATATCTCACCTGATTTTGATGTAAGATAACACTTATAACTCTTAATACACTAAATTTCAAGGAAAACTTTAAGTTATCATATAATACAATTATAAAAAATCAATCATCATAGAATTTAATTTTTGTATATGATTGTTATTACATTTAATTATGAGTATTTTAGCAAAGTTAAATACATCATCTAAGTAATATAATAGAATCTATTCTTGTTTCTAATTTTTTTCGTTCACCTCTTGTTCNTTTAAATACATCATCTAAGTTATATAATAGAATCTATTCTTGTTCCTGACTTTTTCGTTCACCTCTTGTTCATAAGTTGAAATTTAAGTACTATAAGGAGAAAAATTAACGAGTCTTCCACTTAGCTAATATAAGCTAAAAGTGTGGTTTGTGTTTTGCAGTAGCAAAAATATCTAAATAATAAAATATTTCTTTCGAATTTATCTTTTTATGCGAAAAATAATATAGTTTAAGTAATCATAGTTATATTAATGTAAATATTGCGTTCATATTAAAAAAAATTAATATTCTTCATGTGCACGCAAACAGGAAAAAAATTTGTTCCCTTTTTATTTTGGTAGAAAAGAAATAAAAGAATACTTATTTTAGTAGCATGAGTAGATAACTTCGAGAATAAGTGCGTATATAGTATGCTATAACCAATTAAACTGTATCATACAGTAAAAGTTTTTATGCTATAAATATATTTGACGTGAATCTACAATCTATCTCTTTACCGGAATTCAATTTGCTTAATTCTAAAGTTAAGCAGTTAAATACGATTTTTCTTTTAAATTAAATTATATAATTTTAAAATTTCAGAGAGCAATCATTTTGTGTAATATCAAGTGGCAAAATTTGTCTTAGAATGTTTTCTTTAATTCTATGTAGTACAATTTGTTTTTACCTAACATGTTTCAACTTGGGGTATTATTATTTTTACCCCGCGTCAGAAACTATGTATATCTGGTAGTCGAAAAAGTATATAAAACTTGTATAAGTTTTGTATATAACATACAGAATATATATATACAAAAAATATACAAATTATATATTTTGTTTTGGCTATTATTTTTACGACGATTATATAGTGTCATTTTTTCGTCCAACTTAGGTTTAACAAAATAAACTTATAAGATGAAAGGGGTACACTGGTGTGCCCATTAACCTTACAAATTAATGTGCACGTTAGGTTAATCAAAGTAAAATTACAGATAAATAAGTCGACTTTTGCAATAGGCAACTAAATATTTTAGAAGATACTCCCTCCATTTCAATTTATGTGAACATATTTCCTTTTTAGTTCGTACAAAAAAGAATGACCCCTTTCCCTATTTGGAAACAATTTACCTTTATGCAATGATTTATAGCCACACAAAATATATGTGCCTCATTTTACACCACAAGTTCAAAAGTCTTCTCCCTTTTCTTAAATTTCGTGCACAGTTAAATAAGTTCATATAAATTGAAATAGAGGGAGTACGAGACAAGTAACACTCTTTTAGTAGTAGTATTTTGTTCAATTTTTGTCTACCAAGTACTATATCATCATTTTCTAGAACATGTGGCAGTCTATAATGCATAAAAGAGCAATGACACATTCATTTGTCCAATCAACTGGGTCAAGTAGTCTGCAGTGAAAATCTATGGAGCCTACAATGGCAAAAGTGTCTTCATAGCCTAAAACTAACAATACAACTACAGTATCTACACAAGCTAAACCAATCAAAATAATTGAATCACTTAAAATTATCAAAGTAGCCCTTGGTCGGCAAGCTGGCATGACGACCTCCAGGCTCCAGCTGCTTCCAAGGCGCTTCTATATAGTAGTATTGTAACGATTTGGTCGGTCGTTTGAGTATTATAACTCCGTTCCCCCATTTATTGCTCAATTTATGCCTTACAGTTGATTTATGACTTATCGGGTTAGTTGATTCGGGTCCGGAAGGATTTCGGAGTGAAATAATACACTTAGTCTCAAAATTAAAAACTTAAGTTAAAATAATGACAGTATGTCGACTTATATGTAAATGACCCCGGAGTGGAGTTTTGATGATTCCAATAGCTCCGTATGGTGATTTTGGATTTAGGAGCATGTTCGAAAAATTATTTGGAAGTCCGTAGTAGAATTAGGTTTGAAATAACGAAAGTTGAATTTTTGGAGAGTTTGACCGGGGGTTGACTTTTTGATATTGGGGTCGGAATCCGATTTCGGAAATTGAAATACGTCTGTTATGTCATTTATGACTTGTGTGCAAAATTTTAGGTCAATCGGACTTGATTCGATAGGTTTCGGCATCGAATGTGAAAGTTGGAAATTTCATAATAGACTAAAGTCAAGTGAGTTCGATTAAGACCTAACTTCAAATGAGCATAACTCTAAGGACACAAAGTCTTATATGGTGTATTACCTATCAAATGAAATATCGTTGAGTCTAGTTTCTAACGCTTCAAACCGTTTGTCATTTGGACATTCCTACAAGAAGTTATGACCAAATTACTAAAGGCTAGAAAGATGCAATTCTGCGACCAATTATGCGATCGCAAAACAGTTATGCGACCACAAAATCGCTTTTGCGATCGCAAACAGGTCGCAGAATGGACCAGAAGAGACTAGTTTTGGGCACTAATTTCGGGATCAATTTTGCGGCCCGCATACCCATTCTGTGGTCCATTATGCGACCGCAGACCTGCTTTCAGAGGGTTAAGTTTTCTATTTTCATAACCCGACCCCATTTTGATAAATAGGCTTTGGGGCATTTTTTGGGGCAATTATCTGGTAATTTTAGAGAGAAGTGAGAGTGTTCTAGAGAGAGGTAGTAGATGAAGTGTCTTGTTCATCAAATCCTTGTCCAAGCCTTGAAATCCAACGAGAAATCCCTCAAGTTCTTCATCAAAGAGGTAAGGTTCTAACCCCTAATCTTCAATTTCGAGTTTGGGTAATGATGGGTGATTAAGAGTATGATTCTTGGGTGTAAGAGTATTATTTATACGTATCAATAAGGTTTATGGAAAGAGTCTTGTGTTCAAATGGGTAAAGATTAGGTTAAAAATGGTAGAAATCTTCAAAGACTTCAATTGAAGATTTGAGGGTCGAGTTGATATCGGAATTTGGTGAAATTTATATGGTTGGAATCATGGTTGGACGGGCGTTAATATTTTGTAACTTTCGCCGGGTTCCGAGAAGTGGACCCCACGGGCGATTTTGAGTGTAAATTCGGATTTTTGTAGAAAAATTAGTATTTTGATATGGAATAAATTCCTATAATTTGGGTTGACTGAATCAAATTAATTGTGACTAGATTCGAGCCGTTCGAAAGTTGTTACGCGTAGAATGGAATTTCTGGAAGCATTGTTTAGCTTGCTCGACATTGGATTCGGCTTGTTCGAGGTAAGAATCTCTTCTAATCTTGGAGCTGAGGGTATGGACCGTGAATATACGTATTATGTGAATTGTTTGGAGGTGACACACATGCTAGGTGATGGGCGTGTGGGCATACACCGTAGGAATTGTCACTTGGTCAAATTCCATGGGACTATATAGCTGAATAATCTGTTGATATCCGTACATTCTCTACGTGTTAGAGAAAATTGAGCTGAGACTCGTATTAAAAATCATGCTTAGGCATATGTTGTTATTGTTGGTACCCATTGGGGTCATTTTTGTGGTTGAATAATATGTTCAAATTAAAAATTTTCATTCAGTCATGTTTATTCATTTCATATCATACCTCAGTCTATCTTATTTATTGTTGATGCATCATATCATTATTGTAGGGCCGCTTATCATGATTTCTGAGAGCCCAAGAGACTGGATAGGTTGGTGACTGAGTGAGGCCGAGGGCCTGATTGTGAGGATATTTTTGGGATCGGGCTGCACGCCGCAACATGCCATGTTGGCTTTATATATATTATTACTATTATATGGATCGGGGTTGCCCGCCTGCAGCAGGCCTTATTGGCTTATTATGGCACGTGAGTTGTCCGTGCGGATTCTGATATGATATTATAGCACGTGAGTTATCCGTGCATCACGTGAGTTGTCCATGCAGATTATAGCGCTTGGGATGAAGGAGCCCCTCCGGAGTCTGTACACACCCCTAGTGAGCGCAGGTACCTACTGAGTGCGAGTGTCGAGTGCCGAGTGATGAGTGACTGAGAGGCATGAGTGATTGTGAAGTATGCCCGATAGGCTGTTTACGAGTGACTGTGAGGTATGCCCAAGGGGTTGTTTACGAGTGATTGTGAGGTAAGCCCGAGAGGCTGTTTATGATTTTATCATTGAGTTGCATCGCATTGGCATGCACACATGACATACATGCATAGAGATGTATTTCCTCATGATGTACTGCATCACATCATTCATGAATTTTCACACATTTTTGACAGATGGGTATAGTAATACATTTGTTTTTACACGGGTTATCCGGAAGGAAAATGAAACATCTTATTTATTATTGACAAGATTTTGGGAGAAATTTATTGTTTTCAAACTATTCATATTTTTGGGAACTCCGTCAAAAGATTTGAGTTTTAACTAATGGATTTGAAAGGAAGAACTATTATTTTTGAAATCATGATTTGGCTGAGCATTTTATCTTTGAGTTACTTCTGGTATTATTTGCTTTATGTTATTATGGAAGGTTGTGAACTATTGGTTTTGGACCCGACCTTGGTGGAAGCTTGTCACTACTTTCAACCTAAGGTTAGGTTTGTTACTTACTTAATACATGGGGTCGGTTGTACTGATACTACACTTCTGCACATTGCGTGCAGATGTTGGCAGCTGTGCTCGATGGTTGCCGGATTTGAAGATGTACCGACGTTCTTATGGTATCTGCCTCTTGTTCATGGTAGCTTTAGATTATAAAAACTTTGTTTATGTACTTTTCAAACAGAAGATATATTTAGTTCATATCAGCTTTGTAAATTCTATTCTTAGAAGCTCATGATTTGTACTGACAGTCCTTGGGGAGTGTATTATAGTTAGTTAATTATTAATTGAATCAGATTGTGTTATTTGGCTTACCTAGCGGGTGAGGTTAGGTACCATCGCGACTAGTTGGATTTTGGATTGTGACAAGGTGGTATTAGAGCACTAGGTTCATAGGCTCTACAAATCATGAGCAAGTGTCTAGTAGAGTCTTGCGGATCTATATGATGACGTCCATACCTATCTTCGAGAGGGTATATGGCATTTAGAATAATTTCCCATCTTTCTTTCTTTATCGTGCGGAATTGATTCTGCTTGAAATATAACTCTTTGAATTCCTCCCACGCATTTGTATGCGCACATGAGCGCTCGGTATTGGCTGTGTATCGCCGGCTTGTGATTTCAGGGATGATGTATGAGATGTGTATTCTGTGTTTTGGTGATGGGCCAGTCTGGAGGACTTGAGGCCATGGTTAAACCGCAACTTAAGCTCGGTAGTTTCAGTTGTAACTTGTACAACTGGACTCATATGTCCGGTAATGACCCTACGAGTGGAATTTATGGCTTGATGAGCGGTGGAATGGTCGTGTGATGGGTATGATGTGACCGCGAGATGTGTTAAGACGATTTGAATATGATGAGAAGTATTTTCTTGAAATGTAAAGGAAACGCCAATGGGAGTGCTTGATTTTCGATTTGATGTGACGTACAGTCTCGAGTATGAATGCTTTGAAGGATCTTTCACGTTGTTAAAATTTGGGACAAATTAAATTCTCAGGTCTGGTAAATGAGTTTGGACTTAGAAATATTAAGTGATTTCATAGTAGTTGTAATTGCGAAAGGGTATAACAAGATACCAGTTTGAGGCTAAGGAGGTGGGTTATCTCCTACGAAGAAATCTACGTAGGTGTGTTTCTTATAATGTGAATGGAGAGTTTCTTTGCTACCAGCGGGGTTTATGTGTTGAGATATGAATTTGAATCTGGTTGAGAAAGTTGACTTGAGTGTTGAGAGAATGAATGCAAACTTAGCAGACAATTGAGCTATTTTATGGTTGGTGTTGCATGAGCTTGAAAAGAATTTTTGTTGGACCGACTGCGGTATTATGACAGTAAATAAGTATGGGTATTGTGAGTTATGAAGTATTTTAATCTATGGCTTTGAGCCAAGTGGCGGAGTATGCTATGGACAAATTAGTTCATGGGTATGTGTCATTTGTTTTTTGGTCTGAGGTTTACTTGGGAATCAGTGATGACTTGCAGAGGTGGAGTTCGAGACTGACTCTAGTAAGGAAATTTCTGGATACGGGTAATATTGCGCTTTTGTCACGACCCAAACCAATGGACCGCGACGGGCATCTAGTACCATACTAATCAGTGCATGTTCTACTCATACTAACCCTATATGCAACTCCGGAACAAATGGAATGCACCAACCTCTTCCGCTGAGATGATCGCGTACTTGGAAGACTCTCGACCTGTCTATCGAGACCCGCGGGCATGAAACGCAGCATCCCCAGGAAAATGGGACGTCAATTCAAATAATGTACTAAGTATGTAAGGAATGAAATTTAGTAAATAATAGACATGAGAGAAACATGGAGTAAAAGACTCGACATGTACGTCTGCATAGCTCTGTGAATCATTTCATTTTTATAATGTCATGCATATGCGTATAAATGTCATACCATGCATTGGTATATGCGTTCATAACATCATCAAGCCTTTGAGGGCATCCCATCATATCATTTCGGCCACTGTGGGCAAATCATCAATATATACCAGCTGATCAGGCGGTGGTGCGTATATAACGCCGCAACCTTTTTCCATATCCCATATACATATAATATACGTGTATATAACGCCATCTGGTCATGGGTCAATATACATGTATAAATGCATGAAATGCATAAGAAATACGTTCATAAGATTTTCTCGGAATGTCATAAAAATAATATGCATGTCGGATAAATTTTATCAAATATGTATTTTTCTGAGACCCATGAACAAAAGATATAATAATATGTCACATGGGGAATCAAAAACACAGAGACTTATAGTATTTCTATGAACAGAGACGTTTATGAAAACTGTGCGTTTGCTCGTTTCTTCTTGTATCATTTGGATAATGCCAAAATAAAAAAAGAACTTAGCCTTAACATACCTGGAGTAGGAAAATATTCGCGTGATATTTTTGATAAGGTTTACACCGTACTCCCTTAAAATTACAAAATCTCTGTCCGATCTATTAAAGACCCGTACCCTTCTATGTTAGCTTCAATTTTCCTTCACGTTGGCTTCAAGTAGTGTTTCTGTTGGCTTCAGAGAGTCTCCTGGAGAGCTCTTTCCTAATCCCTCAAAAGGTTAGATATATGAAGCCTTTTAATTAGCTATAGGTTATGTAGCTTTTTATTGAATTTCAAGGTTTTACTTTAGCTAGTTGCCACCTAACCCAACATGACACATAATGCCACCCACGTCTTTTTTTCTTTTGAACAAGCCCTCTAAATCCATTTTTTTTATTTGTAATGAGTCATTTGGTTTGGGTGGTGGCTTGCTGCCACATGGGGTGGGGGAGGGGTTTTATTCTTATCCAATAGTTAATTAACTAATTAGGTAATATCCCGCTACCCGGTAATTAACCGAATTATCTCAAATTACTTAAAATATTACTCATGTTAACACACCTTATACATTATACCATCGTGGTCATGTGGTACCTTGTATGACACTAGTCCATAAATACTGAGTATTTTAGCTCGGGCCATATTTTATCCCACATGTCAAACTTGGACGAAAATTCATTTTCTTTGACTTGCTTCCCCTCTCACCTTTACGAATTTACTCATCACTTGTTTGAAATGGCATAATGCTTATAATCTCAAAATAATCTCATTCCCGAGCTTACGTCGATTAACTTACGACAAATATTTTAACGTACAAAAATGCGGGATATGACATCTCATTTCCGAGCTTTCATCAATTATTTATGGCATACTCTCACGTACGAAAATATGGGGTGTAACATCATTCCCCCCTTTGGAGCATTCGTCCTCGAATGTTGACTGATGCACTTATCATTCTCATAACCCGTAGCTCTTGCGAATACTTTAATACTCTTCTTGCCATTTAGGAAACTGTTCTTTGAATAAATCCAAAGGCCAGGGCATTCCCTCATTTAGGCCTCTTTCTCACACCACGATTCGTGGTCGGAATCATTCCAATCTTGTAACTGTTGCTATATTTTATCATGCAGTCTGTACGACTCTGACTTTGTAAGTACGCCTGTGTAACTCTTCTTTCTTTTTTCCTCCAATTGTTAGCCCATCTCCAGGCCTCACTTTGTAAACATATACAGAGCCTGATAATATGTCCCTCTGGGTATCTATAGGTATACTGAAGTTCTTCGCTCGGTACTTTGTCGAACTTATGAATATTGTTATATCTTATTTCATAGGCCTGGTTATCTATCAGCATGACTTTACTGTATCTAGGTAGGTCATACTATACCATAACTCTTACTTCGATTTATCGTTGTTGAGGTCTGCTACCAAATTCCAGCTTAATCTTGTTGCTTATCCCATATGTATAAATCTAGGTCTTTTAATGCTTCCTCATTACTGTTCATCTTAAGAATGACGACCTAATTCTCATCTCATACTTTGTGACTTTTGTCGATCCATTGTTGATTCACCTCAATATTTATCTACAATATACCACCGATAACTTGAAACCTCTTACGTAATCACTAGGTCTCACGTTGTATTGAGGATCATTTGAAGTGATTTTCCTGACCCACCTGGGGGCGATACCGTAGTTCCATAACCGTATTTCATAGCATCCCAACGTGATTCATCTTATGGGTGGGGATATTCTAATCCCATGCCGTCTATGAAATCAAATCATTACTCAATCGAAGGCCCAAATGTCATCCTTTATCTTTCACAATTACACCCTCATTCTACTACCAGGGCAGCATTCCATCTCTTCTAAATGCTATTAGTCTTAGACTCCTTTGAGTTCATTCAGGCTAAACGGAACTTTCTAAAACCTAGACAAACCATCAGCTCTCTTGTTTTCATGGGCTTAATCCCGAGGACTTATCCATTCTCATCACCTTCTCACTCGCCCTTTCTTATCCTTGCTCCTGTTTTCCTAAAACCTTATCGCTTTACCATACTTTAGCTTGCGAGCTACATATATTCATTTATACTACTCGCAACCTTCATTCAACTTGCTTGCACCACAAATTTCCTTATGTGATTTTGGAACATCAAGACATCACATCGTCTCTAACTCTTCTTTACTCTCTTAACTAGACCTCTTGATATCTAGAAATCATCGACTAGAAGATATGTCACTGACGATACCGCTATCATTCCTGGATACTGAATCCCAGCGTTTCTAGCCTTCTTCCTGAAGTATGGACTA
>AWOL01S0136237.1:0-13758 GCA_000715115.1 Nicotiana otophora
TTATCCTTCCCCGGGGACATTTTCGAACCCGACATGTGCCATCTATTTTTAACACATACGACACAAAAAGAAATGTGTGGCACCGTAAAAGAAAATCTGCAATCCTAATTAACTCTACCATGTTTCAGCGACAAAAGCAACAATACAAAATTAACGGATTTGTTTCGTTCTCACAACGTAACATGGCCATCTCCCCCATGAACAATTTGCAAAAAGTCAACATATAGTAAATTAGGGATACTTCCAACACAGTATTTTTCATGGAAGCAATCGAACCAGGATACAAATAACACCGCTCTAATGCCAATGTTAGAATGAATTTCTGGACGAGAATAACAAATTGTGTACCTTTATAACGCAGGGGAGATCGTTGAACTAACCACCGAAGAATTTGCTCTAAGTCAAACTTCGTTTCACTAGGAAACGGAGTTAGTATCTCACGAACTAGATGTCTTTATTGTGTGTTTTTTTGGGAGGTAAAGCCAGAGAAAACTTTTCTCTGTTCAAAGATGTAATGATCCAATCGGTTGTTTTGAGAATTTGCATTTCGTTCGATGATTCGAGGACATAAGTAGCTTCATATGATGTATTACGACTTGTGTGTATCGTCGGTTTCGATTTACCATCGAGGGCATAAGTAGCTTCATATGATGTATTACGACTTGTGTGTATTATCAGTTTCGATTTGCGGGTGATTCGGGATTGATTTGGAAGAATGATTCTCATCTTAGAAGCTTTAAGTTGGAAGAATCGACCAAATTTAAATTTTGAGTACTTGACCTTGAATCAGAGTTTTGATGGTTCTGTTAGGTCCGGATGGTAATTTTGGATTTAGGCGTATGCCCGAATTTGCATTTGGAGGCTTCTAGAAGATTTTAGCCATAATTGGCAAAAGTTAGCAATTCAAAGGTTTGGAAGGTTCATAAGTTTGATCGGGAGTTGATTTTGATGATATCGGGTTCAGATTGTTATTCTGGGAGTTGGAATAGGTTAGATATGTCATTTGAAACTTGTATGCAAAATTTGAATTCATTCCGGATTAATTAGGCTTGAATCAAATGCTTGGTTCGAACTTTGAAGTTTATGAACTTAAGATATTGATCTTGATCGACGAATCATAGTTTTGATGTTATTAGGTGTGATTTGAGGGCTCTAGTAGGTTCGTATTATGTTTTGAAACTTTTTGGTATGTTCGAACGGGGTCCCAAGGGGCTCAGGTGAGTTTCGGGGTAATTTCGAACCATTTCTAGGACCTTTTTTGTTGCTCGTTTTTGGCTACAGGGTGTGAATTGTGATTGCAGGCCTTTGGGTCATGTTCGCAAAGAGAAAATTACTGTATGGGCCTTGTGAATCACAATCACGGAAGTCATTCTCGCGATCACGTAGAAGAATTTCTATTCTCATAGGGCTGACTTTGAGAGCTTATATCTTACAATCTATAAGGAATTTTGAGGTGATCCAAAAATGAAAGTCGTATCCATTGAATTATACTTTTAAAAATTCAAATCGTTTGTTACTTGGAGTACAAATTCCAAATCTTATGGCTAATAAACTACAGGCTATCTGGGAAGAGTTTGAGAAGGATTAATAGAATTTGTTCATCACGATAGTGGGTAAATGGACGGGATCGCGGAGGGTAAAAATGTGTTGGACAATTTTTTTAATCGCGATCGTGAGGTTTGTGACCGCGATCGCGTAGGGTACCACTGGTCAGTGCATATAAGTAGTCTATTTTGGACCTTTGAGTTATTTTATCACACTTTGAGTTGGGGAGCTCGGATTTGGGCAATTTTGGAGAGAACTTTCACCACTTGGATTGGGGTAAGTACTTTGTACTAAGATTTGATTATATTTCATAATTCTATCTTCGATATTGGCATTTGATTAATGATTTTAGAAGAGAAATCTAGGGTTTTGTCTAAATCTTCCTAAAGTGAATAATTGGGCTTTGAATATCGATTCGGAATCGGATTTTAGTACAATTAGTACGGTTGGACTCGTAATTGAATGGATTGTTTGAATTTATGAGTTTTTCGGGTTTCGAGGTATGGGCCCAAGTTGAATTTTTGGGTTGACTTTGAGTTTTGATTAAAGATTCGACCTTTATCATTTGGGTTGGTTTCCTTTGGCATTATTTGTTATTTTTGAGTTTCTTTTGGCTAGTTTCGAGCCGGTTGGAGATAGATTCGCACGGGATGGAATTTTTAGAATATTGTTTGGCTTGCTTGGTATTAGATTTAGCTTGTTCGAGGTAAGCGACATTTCTAAACTTGGAATTGAGGGTAATTATCCCTAGGAACCATGTTATTTCTGATGTGTTGGGGTGGCGCACATGCTAGGTGATTTGTGTGGGCGTGCACCTGGGTAATCATGATTCGAGTTGAATTTTGTATTATATTGCTATCATGTCTTGTTTTATCCGTATTTTTCCTACTTGTTAGATTAATTGAGCTATTTCATGTTAGAAAGCATATTTAGTCTATGTGGTTAAAACCTGATGAGGCTATCTCCTTTGTTTTGGGTTACCTGATTTAATTATAATTATACACTCAGTCAAGATTCTTTATTTGCATATCATATTTCAGTCTTTGTTCATCATTCATTGTTACATCGCATGTTATCATTGTTTCCCATTTGTGGTGTTGTTGGACTTAGTGATATGAGATTTTGAGCCCTTGAGACTTCATAGGTTGATAACTGAAGTGGGCCTTAGATCCGTGTTGAGAGTGTTAATGTTGATCGGGCTGCGCGCCGCATTAGGCCATATTGGCTTTTTTATTATTATTATTATTATTATTATTATTATTATTATTATTATTATTATTATTATTATTATTATTATTGTGCATCGAGTTGCACGTCGCAGCAGGCCTTAATAGCTTTATTATTATTGTGGATCGGGTTGCACGCCGGAATATGCCTTACTGGCTTTTGATTTAGCACTTGGGCAGGATCTTCCCCTTCAGAGTCTGACATACCAGTAGTGAGAGCAGGCACAGTGATATACATACACGTTCTTTGGTGAGGGGCATTGATCCCAAGCACCCATACAGTGTTGAGTGATTTTGTGTGTGATGAAGTGCGCATTAAGACAGACAACTTGAGTATGTTGAGAGTGAGAGTACCTAAGGATATCACCGTTAAATCATTCATTTGACATGCATACTTGACATATAGGCATAGAGATGCATTTTCCTCATGCTATAGGGTAATGTGACATTAATGATTTGATATGTAGGCATAGAGATGTTATATTCCTTATGCTAGACGGTATATGATAATTAAGGACTTGATATGTTTATTGACATGTAGTCATAGAGATGTTCTTTTCTCATGTTAATTGGTAAACTGAAATTCTTGTCTGGTATTGTGAATTGAGAATATCGTTCTTTTGAAAAAATCATGTTTAGTTGATTTTTAGTGGTGAGATTTGGAATTAACTGTTATACCATGCCTACTTTCCCGCAACTATGAACGAGCTGAGCAAATATCTCTTTGAGTTATTTACTTTTATTATGAATTGTTATTTGCTATTGGTGTTGGACTCTAACCTTCTTTCGAGGTCGTCACTTCTTTCAACCTAAGGTTAGGTTCGTTACTTATTGAGTAAATCGGGTTGGTTGTACTCATATTGCACTTTTGCACCTTGCATGCAGATCTTGGAGCTGATGTTACTGTGTATGGCGGGAGCTGGAATGGAAAATGTACCTGCATTCCGGTTATAGCTGTCACTTGTCCTTGGTAGCTTTAGATTTGGAAATCTATTTATGTATTTTTCGAACATATGATATATTTATTTCGTACCAGCTTTGAAAATTCTAAGGCTTAGAAGCTCATGACTTGTACTACCAATCTTTAGGAGATTGTATAGAACTTCATTTATTTTACTCATTTACATTATTATTCTTATTTGAGTTGTGTTGACTGTCACTTGGCTTACCTAGCGGGTTGAGTTAGGTGTCATCACGACTAGATAAATTTTGGGGCATGAGAAGTTAGTATAGGAGCTCTAGGTTCATAGGTTCTACGAGTCATGAGCAAGTGTCTAGTAGAGTCTTGCGGATCGGTATGATGACGCCCATATCTATCTTCGAGAGGTTATAGGACATCTAGGATAAACTTCTGATCTTTCTTTCATAATCGTGCGACATTAATTCAGCTTGGAGCGTTTGAATTCCTTACACTCACTCGTACGTGATGTTGAGCATTCGGTATCAGTTGTTCCTTGACAGCTTGTGATGTCATGGATGAGGTGTGAGATGTGTTCTCTATGTTGCGAAGGTGGGCCAGTCTGGAGGACTTGATGCCATATGAGGCCCCTCAAATTTTTGATGAGTCTGAGGCCATAAAGCACGCTCACAAGTCACTTAAGTGTCGTCTTTCCTACCTCAAGAGGTTAAGGGCTGGAACAACTTATATGATCATGATATTAAGTGTAGTAGGTGTATTATGGTCTAATGAGATCCCTAGAACTAAGCCAAATTGGGAGCTATGCAATGGGATAAATTTTCAAATAAATTTGCACAAGACCTTATTTCAAACACATGAAACTCCCAAACTATAAAGACTTAGGTGGTAATATACCCAACAAATTAAATTCCTTTGAGTCTAGTTTCTAATGCATCAAACCGTTTGTCATTTGAATATTCCTACAGAACGTTATGGCCATTTTACTAGACCTATCCCATCTGCGCGCCCAGATGCCCGGCAGCGCATAGAAGAGGGGTTTCTACCTTGTATGCACGCCCAGCTGCGTGGTCACTTGCCCAGATGCCCGGCAGCGCACGTAGGAGCCCTATAAATACCCCCAGGGTCAGGGAGAGAGAGTGGCTAAGTCATTTCTTTGAGCTAGATCTTGCTCTACCAAGGGGAATCCGTCCTATACTTCCCTCCCATGAACCAAGGCAATATTTTTGGAGTATTTTGAGTTGTTTGCTACGCCTAAACACTTATATTAACAAGGTTTAATCTTGAAGATCCATATATTTCCATTCAAATCCCCAAATTGGTCAAGAACACTACAAGTTGGGACTCTCAAGAGTTTCACTATAAGAGGTATGTCTACCATCTCTAACTAAACTATGGTGATTATTTACGTATTAAATATGTGTTATGACTTATGGGATGGTGATTGGAAGCCATAAGTGCCTAACCTAGGTTGTGTTGGTATTTTAGAGATTGTAAAATGGTTTAATTGATGAGATTGATGGTTTGTAAGTGAACTGTTGGGCATGCATGTGCTAATGGAAGATATGGATGGCCTTGAGACGATTGTAAGGTGAATCATTGGTATGGAAGGTGGTTGTTAAGTGAAGAAAAATTCCATTGAAGGATGTTGTAGAAATATATGCACATTAGATGTTTGATAAAATGTCTAAATGACTTAAAATATAGAAATTTTGCTAATATTGGTGCAATTGTGTTGCATTGTTGTAGATTGAAGTTGTTTAGTGTGGTGGACCATCATAGTATTATTAAGGGGCAAATTTCAGGTATGTCCACTAAACTTCTCTCCTAGAATCGAATTCCATAATGCTCTCATAAGTTTCAAGTATGTTTGGCCCAAGTTCCTAATTCCCATGTTCCGAGTTGTTCCTAGTGAATTCGATTATCCCAAGTAAGTATTGTGTTGAAAGATGTATATACTCAAAACATGTTCCAATTTCTCCTACCTTATCATGATCTCTTTCGAGAATGTGTTCAAGTATGGTTTATGTATTGAAATGTTATGACTTCAATTCGTGTTTCAAATTAAAGTCTATTATGCTTAACTTGGAAAGAAAACTCAATGTGCCTAAGATTTCTATTGCTCATATACATACTTAAGGTCTTAATTTCAAATGCTCTTATTGTTGATAATCTATAAAGTTGCTTGAAAGTGAAAGAAGTGAGTATGAGATATAAAGTGTGGCCACCGTGCCAGGAATGGAAATTGTACTTGTGGACAATAGTACTAATGAAATGAAATGATGTGTGAAAGATTATGAAGTGAGCCTTAACTCAACCGTTCCGAATTAATTCTGAAAATAGAATTGCGTAAAAGTTTACGTACTCAAGTCATGTTTAAACTTTCCGTATCATATTATGCTCCCCTTAGTGGGAAATTGTGAAAATATGGTTGTTGTAATTGATGCATATGATTTGAACCCATGTTTCAATCGCAAATCACCATGCACTACTTTGCAAGTAATTCCAATGTGTTTTGATTTCTTACATACTCATGAGTTGAGACTGTGTATTGCCCTTTGGGAAAAGTATTTTAAAAATAAATGGTGTATTACTCGATTATGATTTTACTTGTGCTTCGATTGCCAGTCATTTTGTTCCATTTCTTTGGAAAGAACCCCATTCTGTTTAAAGCCGTCATTACTAATGAACCTAAAGTTATGATTTCCGAAATATTCTATATGTTGATGATTATGATGATTATCCTTGAAAGTAAAGAAATGAAAGTGTGAAATATGAGATACGGCCATCGTGCCATGAATGAAGAATCATATGTAGCCCAAGAGAGCCAATGAAATAATGATATTGTGAGTGGTTGAAAGTACTAATGAAGCTATATATGGTGGGAAATGTTATGAGGTTATTGCATTTATATTTCTGTTTCCTTTGTGTGCACAACAAAATATTTTTGGGAGTATCATTAGCGAGCCGAGAAGGGTGGGTTGTAACGGCCCACACCCAAAAATACACATGCCGGTGTAGGGATGGATTGAGATTATTCCCCTTAATTGGGATGAGATTGATGTGATGAGATTATTCCCCTTAATTGGGATTAGATTGATGTTAGACCTAGATTGGAAGTTGACTCACACGTCATATGTGGGGAGACGGCCTAGCCGATCAGGTGGAGATCGGACGCCATGTCATGTGCATGGTAGTTCCTCACTCATGGTATCACCTTTTATTTGCATCACCATATCAATCCACATTGATTCGTGGAGATATGGCTCAGTCGATCGAGTTTGTGATTGGACTCCATGCCTCATGTATGGTGTGATGATCAGAGGCTAATGATCTCCCAACTAAAAATGCTAATTTCTTATTTTGAAAAATTGTTAAGTTTTTTCTTGGCATTTGGGTATCATTGGTTGTTACTTGCTGCTTTCATGGTTATTCCCTTATTATATTGGCATTTTATTTCATGAGAGGATATTTAGTTCTACATACTAGTACTATTCCATATGTACTAACGTCCCTTTTGTCCGGGGCGTGGCATCTTTAATGGATGCAGGTAGTTCGTTAGCGGGCAGTTTTGATCCTCGTTAGCAGTCACCCTTTTCTCAACAGGTTTTGGTGATCCCTATTCTATTCCTGGCCTTATGTTACTTGATGTGGTACATAGTATTTTGAGGTATAGTCGGGGCCTTGTCGTCGGCACTTCCATAATACTCTTCTGTTGTACTTAGAGGCTCCGTAGACATGTTGTGGATGGTGTTCCATGTTGGATAGTGAACTAGAAGTGTTGGCATTTGAAAAACATGTTTTTCCCTTGTAACTATGACCTTGTAATATTTTGAAAATTGTAAATGAAGCTACTATGAGTAATGGGAAAAAGAATACGGTACACTTTACTCTTTTCATGCTTATCTCTTGTTACTGATTCTGATATTGTTCATGGGTAAGGTTGGGTAGAAGGCATCAGTTGGCTTGCTTGACCGGGGTATCTCGATTTAGTTCCGGTCGCGCTCCCCGAGGTCGAGGTGTGACAAACTTTATTCAAAGCCTGAGGTTTTAAAGTGTCCTAGGATGTCTCGGAGCCGTGTCTAGTAGAGTCCTTCTTATCGGTGTGTTGTCAACCACATCTAAAATTAGGAGGCTACTTGGACATTTAGGAATGTCACCCTTCTTTGATACTCTGGATCGTGTGATATAGCTCAAAATAGGAAGATAATTTCCTCATCATGTTTCCCTTTTTCCAGATGAGCAGTCCACGAGTTCGAAGCAGGGAGGAGGGAGTGACCCCGCAATTGAAGCTGGGGGAGATTGCACAAGAGTTCATTGGGAGAATGGGCCAAGCCATGGAGGGGTCGGAATAACTTGTTGCTAGGGGAAGTGTCCTTGTTCCTATCAA
This sequence comes from Nicotiana otophora, assembly GCA_000715115.1. NCBI lineage: Eukaryota > Viridiplantae > Streptophyta > Magnoliopsida > Solanales > Solanaceae > Nicotiana > Nicotiana otophora. Next base: position 8,078 of record AWOL01S0136237.1, read on the forward strand.
TGTCACCGCGCCACCGGATCATGTGGTGCGAGCACCTAAGTAACGAAAGAGGGTTGTTTGTACCAATAAGACAGAATGTTTGATTTGTAAGAAGTGCCACTTGGGGATATGTTGGATGACTCTTGAAATATGTTATGGTTGTGGAACGAGGGGGCACAAGAAGAACAAATGCCCCAGGTTGGATACACCCAGCCTGATCTGCCCGATATGCGGGAGGGAACATTTGGCACCATGTTATGAGTATTCTTAGGAGCGTGTTAGGGGTGGAAGGCTTGGAAAATTCCAATGGCCCACACAGCAAACCCGTACAGAGATTGTTACTCCCACCATGGGGGGCTGGAGGAAGGATAGGGTGGATGCTTATGATGTATGCAAAAAGGGTAAAAGTCAGGCCAGTGGGGTGAGTCAGCTTGGCGGACCTCATCCTCATTGCGATAAGTGTAGGAGATGTCACTCGAGGGTATGTCACTATGGTACCAATGTATGTTATGGATGTGGAATCGAGAGGCATCAGTTATGGTACTGACCCGTCAACCTAAAGTCACCAAGCAAGTCACTCCTTGCTACATCATTTTGAACACCACCTAATTGTCCTTGTTGTATATGTACATCTGCATTGAAGAGTCTACATAAATATGTTCTTAACGATACACTGAATCACAAAACATAGAATGTATCCACTTTTTGAACGAGACACATTATTCGTGAAGCCTCTTTATTACAGTTGTCGTACTTACAACCTCTTAAGGAATTGAGTTCTATAAAGATTTCCTTGAATTGAGTTATAACCGTAGGTTAATACTTCCCACTTGCTTCCCTAAACTCTCAACTAGGGACCATACCTGATGAATTTCTTATATAAACTTTTGATTCAAATGGAGAATATTTGTTCACTTGTACATGCACCATCATAATATTTACCTACATGGCATCGAATCTAATGTGAAGCATCCTAGTGTTGAGATATTTCTTGAGCCACTCTCCCTCTTTCTTATGTATGTGGCTCACATGGTTTGAATAGTTACTTTACTCCCTTTATGAACATTATCATGAATCCTTTTCACTGTCCGATAACATAAGAGCATATCTCAGCACCTATTATATGTGTTCATGTCGATCAAAGAGTCAATTGTCCACATAAGGTTTATCCAAAATTTGAGATCCTCACAAATTCGTCATAGGAAGATCTTTCATTTTCCCAACTCAGTATAACTTTTATGTCCACTTAGATCATTCCGCAGTAAGTAACTCACCTTGTTCCTAGAAGTGTAGTTGCCCATGACGTGGCCTGGCATTGCAGTTTGAGAGTTATTATAGAAGAAACATGTTTGGCTCACAACAAGTGTTTATTTTCTCTTTACACCTCTACCACATGTTCTGACTGTGTTCCTTAGTTAGTAAACTCATTGTTCTAGTCTCCCGACACTTGTTGGATAACCGTGATAGATCGCATCCTTCCATATGTCGTTGTAACACTCCCTTTTCTCGTAGGATTCTTTAGAGGGCTCTCCATTAAGTCCGAATACATTTTTGGGGTTATCGTAGCATCATGTCTGTTTCCCATGTTTTTTCCTTCCTTCATTAGCATATGGGTACTTTTCAAGTGACAAAACCCGTGGCGAACTCATTATGAACATTCGCAAACCTTCCATGATTACTCTATAGTGGTTCCCTGGGTTCTGTTATCTTTAACACTTAACTTCTAGGATCATTTACTATGCCATTGTCATATGCGGAGGATTTACTTTCCCTAGCATTCCACATCCTTGGGTGGACGAGGGTTTATCATTCATAATTACCTCCAGAGCATCACATTAACCATTAGAACCTCTATAATCAATGCATGATTTCATCCCAACATTAGGTTTTCCTAACTAAATAGTCTCACTCGTGTATAGTTGAACATTAGTAGCCTTACCGCGACCTTTCCCTCCCCACTTCAGGTAGATGTTTCAGATTTTGGCACATATCATGAACATATTAAATTGATGGACAAGTCTATCATATCTCTAGACCTCTTGTATAGGATCAACTATCAGGAAAGGTTAAGTTTCCAGAGTAATAAACTTGTAAGTGCTCAACCTCTTTTTCAACCTTGTGGGCTTGGGGCGTAGATTCCTTGTGTCAAGTGTTGTTAAGAGCGTAACACAACTTCATGTATTTTTAAAATCTCTATCACATTCATGATGCAAGAATCTTCTCATTTTGAGTTCAAGTGATTTTCCTTACACTCAAGGAGACATCTTATTTAATGTTATTGGCTACTTCTCCTTAGACTTATTATTGCCAAACTAGGCGCATATGGCATGAAGAACAAATCACAATCTCTTTTATGACTCCCCGTCCCCGAAAATTAACCTATGTCATTGTCTTTATCCTCGCGGTCATGCCTCCGATATATCACATGTATAAGATGACTCACTACTTTTACATCTTTGGATCATCTATATGGTACTTATGTTATCTTTATGTAATAGTTGACTCTAGGTCTCTTTCGGTTGAATCAATGACTTTATCGCATTGGTTAACAATGCCAGCTCTACCTTGTTACTTACTAGGATATAATTCCTAAAAATACCGCTACCTAGCACATTGACAAATTCTTGAACAATTCCGGCACAATCTCAAACTTCGTTGTACCAATTTGTATTAATCTATCGAGGGTTGAAGGTTCAAAAATGTAAGAAGTATCACTCCATTATCAAACATACTGGCAGGAACCTCAATGGTTATATTCATTCAAACACATCGTAGAATAAGGGGGAGAAGGAAGTCGAAGGTCGCCAAAAGTTTAATTCGGGGGTTCAACGTAGAGATTTGGAGTTTTAAGAAAGTGAACGAGTCTTCTCAAGATTTCCTCCATGAAGATATTATGTGAATTGTTAATAAAGATAAAGTAGGTGCAAGTGCACATTGGCCCTTATAGAATCTTGAAGTAAATAGGCCGAACTATGAGTATGATGTCCTCCATCATTGTCCTCCATGAAACCGGTGCTTCATGTGTCTACATCAAATAAGGTAGTTGGAGATCCTTTCTCTATCATTCCGGTGGAGGCTATTGAAGGTAAAATCAATGGATAATTGGCGTATGAGAGGTACCTAATTGTCATCCTTGTTAGACAAGTCCGAAAGTTGAGATTACCTCCGTTAAAGAGCTATGGCGAAGATTGTGACTCGAGGAGGTCAAAAATCGAGGGTGTAATGGAAAGAAAATATTCTCACTTGTTTGTATAACCAAATGATTGTGATTCGAAAGGTACATTCTATGTGCTATGATTTAAATATGTACAGTTCATGTCCAGATACCCTTTTGGTAAGTGTAATGCTTGTGATGTTGAGATTAGTATTATTTATATGTTATGATATTTCGTTGGGTTGTGGATGTGTTGTTAAGAGTGGTTTATGAGGCTCTCTTGCAGGTGAATAGGCCCAAATGCAGGGTAAACTCAGTCACAATTTCTGAAAATTTGGGGAGTTAGTCGAATATGAGTCTTGGGAGCGTGAATTAAGAGTTAAGTCACATTGGATGTCGATGGCAGACTTTGAACCTCATTCGAGGACAAATGATCCTAAGCGGGGGAGGATGTGAGGCCCCTCAAATTTCGGATGAGTCTGAGGCCATAAAGCACGTTCACAAACCGCTTAAGTGTGGTCTTGCCTTCCTCAAGAGGTTAAGGGTAGGAAAAACTTATACGATCATGATATTAATTGTAGTAAGTGTATTGGATGTTGTTTAGGGTCTAAGGAAATCCCTAGAACTAAGCCAAGTTGGGAGCTATGCAATGGGCCAAACACAAGACTCGATTTCAAACGCATGAAACTCCCAAAATATAAAGACTTAGGTGGTGATATACCTATAAAATCAAATATCTTTGAGTCTAGTTTCCAAAGCATCAAACCGTTTGTCATTTGGATATTCTAACAGAACGTTATGGCCATTTTACTGGACCTATCCTATATGCGCGCCTAGATGCGCGGCAGCACACAAAAGAGGGGTTTCTGCCTTGTATACGTGCCCAATTGCGCAGTCACTTGCCCAGGTGAGCGGCCGCGCACGTAGAAGCCCTATAAATACCCCCTTAGGTCAGGGGAGAGAGTGGCTAAGTCATTTATTTGAGCTAGGTCTTGCTCTATCAAGGGGAATCCGTCCTATACTTCCCTCCCATCAACCAAGGTAATATTTTTGGAGTATTTTGAGTTGATTGCTACTCCTAAACACTTATATTATTAAGGATTAATTTTGAAGATCCATAAATTTTCATTCAAATCCCCAAATTGGTCAAGAACACTACAAGTTAGTATTCTCAAGAGTTTCACTATAAGAGGTATGTCTACCATCTCTAACTAATCTATGGTGATTATTTATGTATGAATTATGTGTTAAGACTTATGGGATGGTGATTGGAAGCCATAAGTGCCTAACCTAGGTTGTGTTCTAGAGAAGTGTTACTGTATTCTCTGCACCATGAGCATTGTGGAGGTGAGTGGAGTTGTTTTTACTACATTTAAGTTGTTGGGGGGCAGCATATCAGTGGTGGCAAGTTTATGAGAAGGGTAGACCAGCCGATGCAGCACCACCCACTTGGGCTCATTTTCAGAGATGTTTTTGAGGGATGTGTTTGTTCCCCAGACCCTCCGAGATGTGTAGCACATAGAGTTGAGCAGTTGTGTAAGAGCACCATGATGGTGTCAGAGTACGGCATCATGTTCAGTGAGTTATCTCGCCATGCACCTAGTTTGGTTCCTTCAGTCAGAGAGCGAGTCCACAGATTTATCGAAGGGCTCAGTTACGGCCTTAGATTTAGCACGGCTCGGTTGGAGAATGATACTCCATCTTACCAGATTGTGGATATTGCTAGGAGATTAGAGAGTATTTGGGGTGAGGAGAGGGAGGACAAGGAGGCCAAGAGGTCTCGAGATTCTAGAGGATTCAGTAGATTCTACTCTTCAGTTATGGCCCATTATGGCGAAGGCCCGGGCAGTCGGCTAGTCCAGTCCACACTTCAGACTACTTGTGGTGCTCCAATTAGTCAGGGGACTCATATGGGGCAGTCATATTTTAGTGTACCACCGGCACGGGGTTTCTATAGCAGTTATTCTAGTTATCCGGCACAACTTTGTACGAGCATCCACACTCGTAGAGGGGTTGTTATGAGTGTGGCGATNCTAACTAATGCATGATTTCATCCCAACATTAGGTTTTCCTAACTAAATAGTCTCACTCGTGTATAGTTGAACATAAGTAGCCTTACCGCGACCTTTCCCTCCCCACTTCAGGTAGATGTTTCAGATTTTGGCACATATCATGAACATATTAAATTGATGGACAAGTCTATCATATCTCTAGACCTCTTGTATAGGATCAACTATCAGGAAAGGTTAAGTTTCTAGAGTAATAAACTTGTAAGTGCTCAACCTCTTTTTCAACCTTGTGGGCTTGGGGCGTAGATTCCTTGTGTCAAGTGTTGTTAAGAGCGTAACACAACTTCATGTATTTTTGAAATCTCTATCACATTCATGATGCAAGAATCTTCTCATTTTGAGTTCAAGTGATTTTCCTTACACTCAAGGAGACATCTTATTTAATGTTATTGGCTACTTCTCCTTAGACTTATTACTGCCAAACTAGGCGCATATGGCATGAAGAACAAATCACAATCTCTTTTATGACTCCCCGTCCC
>AWOL01S0136242.1:0-16254 GCA_000715115.1 Nicotiana otophora
AATTATCAGTGAATTAGAAATCAGAAATGGGTTGAATACCCTCAGTACTAAGTTTAGAAGTGTTACTTACCTCGAACAAGTCAATTCCAATATCGAGAAAGCCAAGCGATGCTCCAAAATGCCATCTCACACGTACCGACCTCCGAACGGCTCAAAGCTAGCCAAAAGAAACTCAAATGCATCAAATAAAGCCCAAGAAAACAATTCCAAATGATAAAGATCGAATACTTAATCAAAACCCAAAACCGACCAAAAGTCACACCCGGGCCGGCACATCGGAACCCGATAAAACTCACAAAATCAGACAACCCACTCAATTATGAGTCCAACCATACTAGTTTCATTCAAATCTAACTCTGAATCGGTGTTCAAAACTCAAAAATTGATTTTATGAAACTTTAGGCTTAACCCCCCAATTTCTCTTTAAAATTCATCAACCAATTGCCTAAAATGAAGATAGATTCGTGGAATAAGATCAAAACCAAGTGAAAAATATTACCCCAATCCTTGTGATGAAATTTGCTCCAAATATTGCCTCAATCCTTGTCCCACATCTCAAAATATAAAGAAAAACACCAAAACTCTCGATTTATAGCTTCTGCCAGCATTTTCGCACTTGCGGCACATTAGCCACTTCTGCGGGGTCGCTTTTGTGACATAACCTCCTCTTCTATGGAATCAGTTGAGAACTCGACCCTCGCACCTGCGGGCAAAATATCCGCTTCTGCGACATCGCAAGTGTGAGCCACCATCCGCACCTGTGAAATACCTTGCTCCTACGCTCCATCACTTTGCATCTGCGCATCCGCGTATGCTCCCAAATCTCCACTTCTACGGTCTTCCTCACCCAGCACTCACCTCACCTTTATGATGCCTTTGTCTCTTTTGCGTCCATCACACCTGCGCAGAACTAGTCGCAGGTGCGATCACAGTAGAACCAGTAGCCTTCAGCAATGCACTATGCAACGAAAATGATCTGAACCTCGTCAGAATTTCATCCGAGCCACTCGAGACCCCGTACGAATATACCAACAAGTCCAATGGCATAACACGGACCTACTCGAGGCCTCAAATCACTCATAACAATATTGAATCGATGAATCGCACCTTAAATCGAACTTAATGAACTTTGCATTTTTCAACCTCCAAAACTCGTGCCAAAACATAGCAAATCAATCCGGAATGAATCCAAATTTTTCACACAAGCCCCAAATGACATAACGAAGCTATTACAACTCCCTAAACCATAATCCGAACTCGATATCCACAAGCCAACGCTCGGTCAAACTTTTGAACTTTTCAAACCTTCAAATTCTCAATTTTTGCCAATTTGTACCGAAACCTTCTAGACACATCCAAATGCGAATCTAGGCATATGCCCGAGTCCAAAATCACCATCCGGATATAACGGAACCATCAAAACTCCGTTTCGTGGTCTAATTCACAAAAAGTCAAACTTGATTAACTCTTTCAACTTAAAGCTTCAACAATAAAATTCATTCTTCCAAATCAATTATGAATTACCTGAAAATCAAACCTGACGATTTACATAAGTCATAATATATCATACAGAGTTACGCATGCCCGTAAACTACCGAGCGAAGTGCAAATGCTCAAAATGACCTGTCGAGTCATTACATTTCTATATAGTCTTTGTTGATTTTTTTGCTTGTGCAAAAATTATTCTTGGGGTATTTCAATCCTTCAAATTAGTATCAGAGCCTGTGTGAGATTTTGTTAGAGTCGGTGGATATCCTAAAAACATTATGGATACTCCATATTTACATGATTGCCACGTTTTCAAGTTTGATGGCAAAAAATAATTTTGAAGACTGCATCAATATATGAAATATTTTTTCAATGTTGTTGGATTATAGCCAATTATTGAAATAGGATTTGAGGAACCCCCAGAAGGTACAACATTAATAGGTGATGCGGCTATGCAATTTGAAAAAAATAGACAATTGAATTATAAGGCACGTTACTATCTCACCAACAAAGTTGAATTACGTGTATCTAATAAATGTTTGCATGCAAAATCAACAAAGGAGGCTTGGACAATCTTGGTGAATTCACATCGAGGTTCCACTGAAGTAAAGAAAGTCAAATTTCAAAAGCTACACTTTCAAACTTGGTTTTGAGGGTTCGAAATCCCGAATTATGTGCTATTAAGGTGACGCACATGCTAAGTGACAGGTGTGCGGGCGTGCACCGCGAGAATTGTGACCTGGTGGATTCCAAGGCACTGTATAGTGGTTCTATCTTGCTAATATCCGTGCTTTCATCATGTGATAAAGTAATTGAGCCGTCACTCATGCTAGATATCATGTTTAGGCTTTATGCCGATACTGTTGGGACCCATGGTGGTCGTTTCTTGCTGTTGTCTTATTGATTTCATTGATATTTCATACTCAGTCATATTCATTCATTTCATATCATATCTCAATCTCTATTGTTAATTATAGATACATCATATCATCGTTTTCGGGCTAGTATCATGACATTGTGAGCCCGTGAGAGAGGCTGGAGAGGTTGATGACTGAGTGAGGTCGAGGGCCTGATTATGAGTGACATTTAAGGGATCGGGCTGCATGCCGCAACGGTTATACTGATTTATGATAGCGCTTGGGCTGAAGGAGCCCCTCCGGAATCTGCACACACCCCAGTGAGTGCAGTTGATATTATTAAGGGATGGATTTTTCCTGGACATGGATCTTGTCCGAAGCATTTTATACCTGGAGATGGATCTTCTTCACGGGCTGGATTTGCCCTACTCGGTATCGGCTGACTAATGGTCAGTGATGTATATATTTCGGGATGGATCTTCCCTAGGCCGTTTGGGCCATATACAATACCGAGCGATTGAGCATTTGAGAGTGTGAGCACATGAGGATGCCAGCATGGTGCATCACATACAACATGTGCATTGGAATGGTAGAAGTAAAGGAGTATATTTTTCATATCATTTAAATTTGATCCATTTTTCTGTTTTAAGATATTTATCGAACTTGAAAGCATGTCTACATATTTACACTGTTATTTTCTGTATTGAACTGTGCTGGTAGAGTTCGTCACTACTTTTAGCCCACAGTTTGGGTTTGTTTCTTACTGAGTTGATTGTACTCACGCTACACTTTGTACCTCGTGTGCCGATCTAGGTACTTCCGGTTACATTGGCTGCTGATTGAGGAGACAAGATCTCGAAGACTATCGAGGTAGCTGCATGGCGTTTGCAGGCCTTGACTCCCCCTCATTATCTTTATTTGTACTTCTGTTTTTACTCATTAGACATTGTAGTAGACTCTATTCTAACATAGATGCTCATGTACTCAGTGAGACCCCGATTTTTGGGAGGGATTCGTATCGCGTTGTGGTTTTATTTTGGATTTTAAATGGCTTCTTAAATATTAACTGCTTTCATTTAATTTTCAAAGCTTTTATTTGGTTGAACTGGTTGATTAGTTGGCTTGCCTAGTTCCACGATAGGCGCCATCATGACGGTTGGTTTTGGGTCGTGACAAGTTGGTATCAGAGCCTAGGTTACATAGGTCTCATGAGTCATGAGCAGGTTTAGTAGAGTCTTACGGATCAGTACTAAGACGTCTATACTTATCTTCGACAGGGTGCCGAACCCTTAAGAAATTACACATTTTTGTATTCTTGTCGTGCGGATTTGTTGATTCCGGTAACTAAACTTTTGCTATTCTATTCTCTCACAGATGGTGAGAACATGTACTACTGGGCAGGATTGACATCCACCGGTACCACCAGCTAGGGCCGCGAAAGGCGGAGGTCACGGTAGAGGCCGCGAGAGGGGCAGAGGTGCATCCCGCACAGCAGCTAGGGCAGCACCTGCAGATACACCGATTGCCTCAGCTTAGGAGAAGGTTCCAGTTGTGGACGAGCCTGTGGGACCAGCTCAGGCACTAGCTGTGCCCATTGTGATTCCAAGTCTTTAGGAGGCCTTATCTCAGATTCTGACAGTTTGCACTGGCCTTGCTCAGGTGGTTTCGGCTTAGGCTGGGGGGGTACTCATACCCCTATTGCCCATACTCCAGATCAGGTAGTGTAGTGACTTTAGATACCGAGGGCATTACCAGCCCAGCCGGCTACAGCTGCTCAGGCCCCGGTAGTCCCCGTTATGGCAGACGATGAGTAGAGGAGGCTTGAGAGATTTGGGAGACTTCGACCTCCAACATTTAGTGGTACTAAGTCAGAGGATTCTCAGGGCTTTCTAGATAGGTGCAAGCGGATGCTTCAGACAGCGGGTATTCTGGAGACTAGTGGGGTCTTATTCATTACTTTTCAGTTTTTTAGGGCTTCCTTCAGGTGGTGGGAGGCTTATGAGAGGCGCAAGCCGGTCGGTGCAGCACCACTTACATGGCCGAAGTTCTCCGTTCTCTTCTTGGAGAAGTTCATTCTGCAGTCTCGCAAAGCGGAGCTGCGTAGATATTTGAACAACTTCGTCAGGATGGTATGTCTGTGATGCAGTACGAGATGAGATTTTCTGAGTTGGCTCATCACGCAGTTTGGCTAGTTCCCACTGATAGGGAGAGTATTAGGAGGTTCATTGATGGCCTCACATATCAGTTTGCAGTTGCTTATGACAAGAGAGAGGGTATCTAGTGCTACTTTCGATGAGGTAGTCGACATTACTCGGCAGATAGAGATGGTTCATAGCCAGGAGCGTGGAGAGAGGGAGGCCAAGAGGCCTCGTGGACCAGGTGATTTCAACGGTGTTGCTTCAGGGGGTCAAATTTACTGCGGCAGGGGTCGTCCTTACAGGCACGCTTAGAGGGGTCGTCCACTTTACCGTGGTGCATCATCCTGCCATGGTTCATATAGTTATCATTAGGTCCAGTCATCTCTCAGTGCCTTACCAGCTCAGAGCTCGTCCCATGCACCTTCAGTTCAGGGCTCATCGACACCGAGATCTTCTAGCAGGTATTTTGGTGCTCGGGGCTCCCTCCAGTCCCCACCGCCATTCATAGGAAGGGGTTGTTTCGAGTGTGGAGATATGGGTCACATCAAGAGGTATTGCCCCCGCCTTACGGGAGGTCTAGCTCAACAAAGGATTACTATTTGGATATTTCGATCATCCTTGGTTTCATATGTACATGTCTCTATGCCAGTGGGCGATACTATCATTATGGACCGTGTATATCGGTCATGTGTAGTGACCATTGTGAGTCTGGATACTAGAGTTGATCTCTTACTGCTTAGCATGGTTGATTTTGATGTTATCTTGGGTATGGATTGGTTGTCTCCATGTCATGTTGTTCTAGATTGTCACGCTAAGGCTATGACGTTAGTGATGCCGGCATTACCGAGGATTGAGTGGAGAGGTTCTCTAGACTATGTTCCCAGTAGGGTGATTATGTATTTGAAGGCCCAGTGAATAGTTGGGAAGGGTTGTTTAGCTTATTTGGCCTTTGTGAGGGATGTTAGTGCCGATGCTCCTACTATTGATTCTGTTCCGGTGGTGCGAGAAGTTTTGGATGTGTTTCCTGCAGACATGCCGGGCATGCTGCCCGATAGGGATATTGACTTCGGTATTGACTTGGTGCAGGGCACTCAGCCCATTTCTATTCTATCATATCGTATGGCACCAGCTGAGTTGAAGGAATTGAAGGAGCAACTTCAAGAACTCCTTAATAAGGGGTTTATTAGGCCTAGTGTGTCACCTTGGGGTGCACCGGTGTTGTTTATGAAGAAAAAGGATGGTACTATGAGAATATGCATTGATTATAGGCAGTTGAACAAAGTTACAATCAAGAACAAGTATCCTTTGCCGCGTATTGATGATCTGTTTGACCAGCTTCAGGGAGAGATGGTGTTCTCCAAGATTGATTTGAGGTCTGGGTATCACCAGTTGAAGATCGGGGACTCGAATATTCTAAAGACAGCCTTCAAGACCCGTTATGGTCATTATGAGTTTCTTGTGATGTCTTTTAGGTTGACCAATGCACCAACGACGTTCATGCATCTGATTAACAGTGTGTTTCAGCCTTATCTCGACTCATTTGTCATAGTGTTCATTGATGACATCCTGGTGTACTCTCGTAGCCAGGAGGAGCATGTCGAGCATTTGAGGATTGTGTTGCAACGGTTGAAGGAGGAGAAGCATTATGCCAAGTTCTCTAAGTATGAGTTTTGGCTCAGTTCAGTGGCATTCTTGGGGCACATGGGGTCTAGTGAGGGTATTCAAGTCGATCCGAAGAAGATAAAGGCAGTTCAAAGTTGGCCCAGACCGTCCTCAACTACGGAGATTTGGAGCTTTCTCAATTTAGCCGGTTATTATTGTCGCTTTGTTGAGGGTTTCTTGTCTATTGCATCGCCCTTGACCAAACTGACCCAAAAGGGTGCTCCTTTCAGGTGGCCGGATGAGTGTGAGGAGAGCTTTCAGAAGCTCAAGACTGCCTTGACCACAGTTTCAGTTCTAGTTTTGCCGTCAGCTTCAGGCTCTTATACAATGTATTGTGATGCTTCTCGGATCAGCATTGGATGTGTGTTGATGCAGGAGGGAAGAGTGATTGCTTATGGTTCATGCTAATTGAAGCCTAATGCGAAGGACTACCTTATTCATGATTTGGAGTTAGCTGACATGGTTCATGCATTGAATATTTGGAGTCATTATCTCTACGGTGTGTCTTGTGAGGTGTTTACGGATACGCGGAGTCTCCAACACTTGTTCAAACAAAAAGGATCTAAATTTGAGGCAGCGAATATGGTTGGAGCTGCTAAAATACTACGATATCATCATTCTGTATCATCTCGGGAAGACCAATGTGGTGGCCGATGCCTTGCGTAGAAAGACGGTGAGTATGGGTAGTCTTGCATTCATTCTCGTTGGGGAGAGACCTCTTGCAGTTGATGTTCAGGCTTTGGCCAACCAGTTCGTGAGATTGGATATTTCGGAGCTCAGTCGGGTTCTAGCTTGTGTAGTTTCTCGGTCTTCCTTATATGATCGCATCAGAGAGCGCCAGTATGATGATCACCGTTTGCTTGTCCTTAAGGACATGGTTCAACACGGTGATGCCGGAGATATGACTATTGGGGATGATGGGGTATTGAGAATGCAGGGTCGGATTTGTGTGCCCAATGTGGATNCGTGACAAGTTGGTATCAGAGCCTAGGTTACATAGGTCTCATGAGTCATGAGCAGGTTTAGTAGAGTCTTACGGATCAGTACTAAGACGTCTATACTTATCTTCGACAGGGTGCCGAACCCTTAAGAAATTACACATTTTTGTATTCTTGTCGTGCGGATTTGTTGATTCCGGTAACTAAACTTTTGCTATTCTATTCTCTCACAGATGGTGAGAACATGTACTACTGGGCAGGATTGACATCCACCGGTACCACCAGCTAGGGCCGCGAAAGGCGGAGGTCACGGTAGAGGCCGCGAGAGGGGCAGAGGTGCATCCCGCACAGCAGCTAGGGCAGCACCTGCAGATACACCGATTGCCTCAGCTTAGGAGAAGGTTCCAGTTGTGGACGAGCCTGTGGGACCAGCTCAGGCACTAGCTGTGCCCATTGTGATTCCAAGTCTTTAGGAGGCCTTATCTCAGATTCTGACAGTTTGCACTGGCCTTGCTCAGGTGGTTTCGGCTTAGGCTGGGGGGGTACTCATACCCCTATTGCCCATACTCCAGATCAGGTAGTGTAGTGACTTTAGATACCGAGGGCATTACCAGCCCAGCCGGCTACAGCTGCTCAGGCCCCGGTAGTCCCCGTTATGGCAGACGATGAGTAGAGGAGGCTTGAGAGATTTGGGAGACTTCGACCTCCAACATTTAGTGGTACTAAGTCAGAGGATTCTCAGGGCTTTCTAGATAGGTGCAAGCGGATGCTTCAGACAGCGGGTATTCTGGAGACTAGTGGGGTCTTATTCATTACTTTTCAGTTTTTTAGGGCTGCCTTCAGGTGGTGGGAGGCTTATGAGAGACGCAAGCCGGTCGGTGCAGCACCACTTACATGGCCGAAGTTCTCCGTTCTCTTCTTGGAGAAGTTCATTCTGCAGTCTCGCAAAGCGGAGCTGCGTAGATATTTGAACAACTTCGTCAGGATGGTATGTCTGTGATGCAGTACGAGATGAGATTTTCTGAGTTGGCTCATCACGCAGTTTGGCTAGTTCCCACTGATAGGGAGAGTATTAGGAGGTTCATTGATGGCCTCACATATCAGTTTGCAGTTGCTTATGACAAGAGAGAGGGTATCTAGTGCTACTTTCGATGAGGTAGTCGACATTACTCGGCAGATAGAGATGGTTCATAGCCAGGAGCGTGGAGAGAGGGAGGCCAAGAGGCCTCGTGGACCAGGTGATTTCAACGGTGTTGCTTCAGGGGGTCAAATTTACTGCGGCAGGGGTCGTCCTTACAGGCACGCTTAGAGGGGTCGTCCACTTTACCGTGGTGCATCATCCTGCCATGGTTCATATAGTTATCATTAGGTCCAGTCATCTCTCAGTGCCTTACCAGCTCAGAGCTCGTCCCATGCACCTTCAGTTCAGGGCTCATCGACACCGAGATCTTCTAGCAGGTATTTTGGTGCTCGGGGCTCCCTCCAGTCCCCACCGCCATTCATAGGAAGGGGTTGTTTCGAGTGTGGAGATATGGGTCACATCAAGAGGTATTGCCCCCGCCTTACGGGAGGTCTAGCTCAACAAAGGATTACTATTTGGATATTTCGATCATCCTTGGTTTCATATGTACATGTCTCTATGCCAGTGGGCGATACTATCATTATGGACCGTGTATATCGGTCATGTGTAGTGACCATTGTGAGTCTGGATACTAGAGTTGATCTCTTACTGCTTAGCATGGTTGATTTTGATGTTATCTTGGGTATGGATTGGTTGTCTCCATGTCATGTTGTTCTAGATTGTCACGCTAAGGCTATGACGTTAGTGATGCCGGCATTACCGAGGATTGAGTGGAGAGGTTCTCTAGACTATGTTCCCAGTAGGGTGATTATGTATTTGAAGGCCCAGTGAATAGTTGGGAAGGGTTGTTTAGCTTATTTGGCCTTTGTGAGGGATGTTAGTGCCGATGCTCCTACTATTGATTCTGTTCCGGTGGTGCGAGAAGTTTTGGATGTGTTTCCTGCAGACATGCCGGGCATGCTGCCCGATAGGGATATTGACTTCGGTATTGACTTGGTGCAGGGCACTCAGCCCATTTCTATTCTATCATATCGTATGGCACCAGCTGAGTTGAAGGAATTGAAGGAGCAACTTCAAGAACTCCTTAATAAGGGGTTTATTAGGCCTAGTGTGTCACCTTGGGGTGCACCGGTGTTGTTTATGAAGAAAAAGGATGGTACTATGAGAATATGCATTGATTATAGGCAGTTGAACAAAGTTACAATCAAGAACAAGTATCCTTTGCCGCGTATTGATGATCTGTTTGACCAGCTTCAGGGAGAGATGGTGTTCTCCAAGATTGATTTGAGGTCTGGGTATCACCAGTTGAAGATCGGGGACTCGAATATTCTAAAGACAGCCTTCAAGACCCGTTATGGTCATTATGAGTTTCTTGTGATGTCTTTTAGGTTGACCAATGCACCAACGACGTTCATGCATCTGATTAACAGTGTGTTTCAGCCTTATCTCGACTCATTTGTCATAGTGTTCATTGATGACATCCTGGTGTACTCTCGTAGCCAGGAGGAGCATGTCGAGCATTTGAGGATTGTGTTGCAACGGTTGAAGGAGGAGAAGCATTATGCCAAGTTCTCTAAGTATGAGTTTTGGCTCAGTTCAGTGGCATTCTTGGGGCACATGGGGTCTAGTGAGGGTATTCAAGTCGATCCGAAGAAGATAAAGGCAGTTCAAAGTTGGCCCAGACCGTCCTCAACTACGGAGATTTGGAGCTTTCTCAATTTAGCCGGTTATTATTGTCGCTTTGTTGAGGGTTTCTTGTCTATTGCATCGCCCTTGACCAAACTGACCCAAAAGGGTGCTCCTTTCAGGTGGCCGGATGAGTGTGAGGAGAGCTTTCAGAAGCTCAAGACTGCCTTGACCACAGTTTCAGTTCTAGTTTTGCCGTCAGCTTCAGGCTCTTATACAATGTATTGTGATGCTTCTCGGATCAGCATTGGATGTGTGTTGATGCAGGAGGGAAGAGTGATTGCTTATGGTTCATGCTAATTGAAGCCTAATGCGAAGGACTACCTTATTCATGATTTGGAGTTAGCTGACATGGTTCATGCATTGAATATTTGGAGTCATTATCTCTACGGTGTGTCTTGTGAGGTGTTTACGGATACGCGGAGTCTCCAACACTTGTTCAAACAAAAAGGATCTAAATTTGAGGCAGCGAATATGGTTGGAGCTGCTAAAATACTACGATATCATCATTCTGTATCATCTCGGGAAGACCAATGTGGTGGCCGATGCCTTGCGTAGAAAGACGGTGAGTATGGGTAGTCTTGCATTCATTCTTGTTGGGGAGAGACCTCTTGCAGTTGATGTTCAGGCTTTGGCCAACCAGTTCGTGAGATTGGATATTTCGGAGCTCAGTCGGGTTCTAGCTTGTGTAGTTTCTCGGTCTTCCTTATATGATCGCATCAGAGAGCGCCAGTATGATGATCACCGTTTGCTTGTCCTTAAGGACATGGTTCAACACGGTGATGCCGGAGATATGACTATTGGGGATGATGGGGTATTGAGAATGCAGGGTCGGATTTGTGTGCCCAATGTGGATNCAGTCTCCACCGTCATTCGTAGGGAGGGGTTGTTTAGAGTGTGGAGATATGGGTCACATAAAGAGGTATTGTCCCCTCCTTTTGGGAGGTCCAGCTCAGTAGAGGAGTCAGCCTACGACTTCAGCTCCCGTTACTTCACCAGCCGCTCAGCCAACTCGGGGTGAAGCTCAGTCAGTTAGGGGTCGCCCTAGAGGCGAAGGCCGATCAGGTGGCGGTCAGGCCCGATTCTATGCTATTCCTGCCAGACCAGATGTTGTTGCTTCAGACGCAGTGATCACAGGTATTGTCTCAGTTTGCCACATGGAGGCCTCTGTACTATTTGACCCTAGTTCCACTTATTCATATGCATTATCGTATTTCGCTCATCATTTAGATATGCCTCGTGAGTCCTTAGTTTCATCTGTTCATATCTCTACGCCGATGGGTGATACTATTATTGTGGACCGTGTATATCGGTCGTGTGCAGTGACCATTGGGAGTCTAGATACTAGAGTTGATCTTTTATTGCTTAGCATGGTTAATTTTGACGTGATCTTGGGTATGGATTGATTGTCTCCATGTCATGCTATTCTAGATTGTCACGCTAAGACTATGACGTTGGTGATGCTGGGATTGCCGAGGATTGAGTGGAGAGGTTCTCTAGACTATGTTCCCAGTAGGGTGATTTCGTATCTGAAGGCCCAACGGATGGTTGGGAAGGGTTGTTTATCTTATTTGTCCTTTGTGAGGGATATTAGTTCTAATGCTCCTACTATTGATTCTGTTCTGGTGGCGCGGGAATTTTCGGATGTGTTTCCTGCAGACTTGCCGAGCATGTCGCCCGACAGGGATATTGACTTCGGTATTGACTTGGTGCGGGGAACTCACCCCATTTCTATTCTACCATATTGCATGGAACCAGCTAAGTTGAAGGAATTGAAGGAGCAACTTCAAGAACTCCTTGATAAGGGGTTTATTAGGCCTAGTGTTTCACATTGGGGTGCATCGGTGTTGTTTGTGAAAAAGAAGGATGGTACTATGAGAATATGCATTGATTATAGGCACTTAAACAATGTTACAATCAAGAACAAGTATCCTTTGCCACGTATTGATGATCTGTTTGACCAGCTTCAGGGAGAGAGAGTGCTCTCCAAGATTGATTTGAGGTCTAGGTATCACCAGTTGAAGATTCGAGACTCGGATATTCTAAAGACAGCCTTCAGGACCCGTTATGGTCATTATGAATAACTTGTGATGTCTTTTGGCTAACCAATGCCCAGCAGCGTTCATGCATCTGATAAGCAGCACGTTTCAGCCTTATCTCGGCTCATTTGTTATAGTGTTCATTGATGATATCCTGATGTACTCTCATAGCCATAAGGAGCATGCCAATCATTTGAGGATTATGTTGCAACGGTTGATGGAGGAGAAACTTTATGCCAAGTTCTCCAAGTGTGAGTTTTGGCTCAGTTCAATGGCATTCTTGAGGCACGTGGTGTCCAGT
The DNA here is from genome assembly GCA_000715115.1 of Nicotiana otophora. Lineage (NCBI taxonomy): Eukaryota > Viridiplantae > Streptophyta > Magnoliopsida > Solanales > Solanaceae > Nicotiana > Nicotiana otophora. The sequence continues at coordinate 12,191 of AWOL01S0136242.1, forward strand.
GAGGGTATTCAGGTGGATCCGAAGAAGATAGAGGCGGTTCAGAGTTGGCCCAGACCGTCCTCAGCTATGGAGATTCAGAGCTTTCTAGGCTTGGCTGGTTATTATCGTCGCTTTGTGGAGGGTTTCTCGTCTATTGCATCGCCCTTGACCAAACTGACCCAAAAAGGTGCTCTTTCTAGGTGGTCAGATGAGTGTGAGGAGAGCATTCAGAAGCTCAAGACTGCCTTGACTACAACTTCAGTTCTAGTTTTGCCATCAGCTTCAGGCTCTTATACAATGTATTGTGATGCTTCTCATATCAACATTGCGTGTATGTTGATGCAGAAGGGTAGAGTGATTGCTTATGCTTCACGCCAGTTGAAGCCTCGTGAGAAGAACTACCTTATTCATGATTTGGAGTTAGCTGTCATCGTTCATGCATTGAAGATTTGGAGGAATTATCTCTACGGTGTGTCTTGTGAGGTGTTTACGGATCATCGGAGTCTCCAGCACTTGTTCTAACAAAAAGATCTAAATTTGAGGCAGCGGAGATGGATGGAGCTGCTAAAAGACTATGATATCACCATTCTGTATCATCCCGGGAAGGCCAATGTAGTGGTCGACGCCTTAAGTAGAAAGACGGTGAGTATGGGTAGTCTTGCATTCATTCTTGTTGGGGAGAGACCTCTTGCAGTTGATGTTCAGGCTTTGGCCAACCAGTTCGTGAGATTGGATATTTCGGAGCTCAGTCGGGTTCTAGCTTGTGTAGTTTCTCGGTCTTCCTTATATGATCGCATCAGAGAGTGCCAGTATGATGATCACCGTTTGCTTGTCCTTAAGGACATGGTTCAACACGGTGATGCCGGAGATATGACTATTGGGGATGATGGGGTATTGAGAATGCAGGGTCGGATTTGTGTGCCCAATGTGGATGGGCTACGTGAGTTGGTTCTTGAGGAGGCCCATAGTTCGCGGTATTCCATTCATCCGGGTGCCGCAAAGATGTATCAGGACTTGAGGTAGCACTATTTGTAGATGAGAATGAAGAAGGATGTAGTGGGGTTTGTAGCTGGGTGCCTTAACTGTTATCAGGTGAAGTATAAGAATCAGAGACCGGGTGGATTGCTTTAGAGGTTAGAGATTCCAGAGTGGAAATGGGAGTGGATCATCATGGATTTTGTAGTTGGATTCCCACGGATTTCGAGGAAGTTTGATGCTATTTGGGTGATTGTGGATCAGTTGACCAAGTCCGCGCACTTCATTTCAATTGGTACTACCTATTCTTTGGAGCGGTTGGCTGAGATTTACATCCGAGAGATTGTCCGCCTTCACGGTGTACCAGTTTCCATCATTTCATATAGAGACACGCAATTTACATCACAGTTTTGGAGAGTCCTGCAGCGAGAGTTGGGCACCCAGGTTGAGTTGAGCACATCATTTCACCCTCAGATGGACGGACAGTCCGAGTAAACTATTCAGATATTGGAGGAAATGCTACACACTTGTGTCACCTATTTCGGGGGTTCTTGGGATCCGTTTCTGCCACTCGCGAAGTTTGCTTACAACAATAGTTATCAGTCGAGCATCCAGATGGCCCCGTATGAGGCTTTGTATGGGAGGTAGTGTAGATCTCCGGTGGAATGGTTTGAGCCGGGTGAGGCTAGGCTTTTGGGTACAGACTTGGTTCAGGATGTATTGGACAAGGTTAAACTGATACATGAGCAGCTTCGCACGGCGCAGTCCAGACAGAAGGGTTATGCCGACAGGAAGGTCCGTGATGTTGCTTACATGGTTGGGGAGAAGGTTCTACTGAAGGTTTCACCTATGAAGGGTGTTATGAGGTTCGGGAAGAAGGGCAAGTTGAGCTATCGGTTCATTGGACCTTTTGAGGTACTTCGGAGGATTGGGGAGGTGGCTTACAAGCTTTCCTTGCCACATAGCTTGTCGAGTGTGCATCCAGTATTTCATGTTTCTATGCTCTGGGAGTATATCGGCGATCCGTCTCATGTTTTGGATTTCAGCATGGTTCAGTTAGATGGTGATTTAACTTATGATGTGGAGCCGGTGGCCATTTTGGATCGGCAGGTTCGAAAGTTGAGGTCAAAGGATATAGCTTCAGTGAAGGTGCAGTGGAGTGGTCAGACCGTGGAGGAGGCTACCTGGAAGACCGAGCGGGAGATGCGAATCATATATCCACGCCTATTTGAGACTCCAAGTATGTTTCTATACCCGTTCGAGGACGAACGTTTGTTTAAGAGGAGGAGAATGTAATGACTCGGCCGGTTGTTTCGAGATTTGTAGCCTCATTCCCCCATTTACTGCTCCATTTGTGCTTTATAACTGTTATATGACTTATCGGGTTAGTTGGTTCGAGTCTGGAGAGATTTCAGAATGAATTGAGAAATGACCTCGGATTTGAAAAGTTGACTGGAAGTTGACTTATCATAGTGGAAAGCTTAAGTTGGAAAAGTTAACTGGATGTTGACTTATGTGTAAACAACCTCGGATTTGAATTTTGATGGTTCAATTAGCCCCGTTAGGTGATTTTGGACTTAGGGGTGAGTCTGGATTGTGATTTGGAGGTCCGTAGTAGAATTAGGCTTGAAATGGCGAAAGTTTGAATTTTGGAAAGTTTGACCGGGAGTGAACTTTTTGATATTGGGGTCGGATTCCGATTCTGGAAGTTGGAGTAGGTTTGTGGTGTCATTTGTGACTTGTGTGCAAACTTTGAGGTCAANATGGACTTTTTGATATTGGGGTCGGATTCTGATTCTGGAAGTTGGAGTAGGTTTGTGGTGTCATTTGTGACTTGTGTGCAAACTTTGAGGTCAATCAGACTAGATTTGATAGGTTTTGACGTCGTTTGTAGAATTTGAAACTTTCTAAGTTCATTAGGCTTGAATACATGTTCAATTCGTATTTTTGATGTTATTTGAGGTGATTTGAGGGTTCGACTAAGTTCATGTCATGTTTTGGGACTTGATGGTATGTTTGGTTTAGGTCCCGGGGGCCTCGGGTGAGTTTCGGATGGTTGGCAGATCATTTTTGGACTTGGCTTGATGGCTGAATACTGCTGGTGTAATCGTTCTGGTTTCCTCTTACGCGTTCGTGAGAGTGGCCTCGTGTTTGCGAAGGGCATCTGGTAGCTGAGGAAGGTTTGTCCTTCGCGTTCGCTAAGAAGAGGACGCGTTCGTGAAGGTTTAGACTGAGAGTGCATCAGATGGGGGATGTGTTCGCGAAGAAGAAAAGAGGCAGCTGGGGACCCCGTGCTATTGGTCTACGCGTTTGCGAGGGTGAGACCGCGTTCGCGATGAGAGGGGTCAGTGAAGGTTCGCGTTCGCGAGTGGTTGATCGTGTTCGCGTTGAAGGGATTTTTGGTCAGAGGCAACTCGTGCTTCGCGAACGCGAGGGTGCTTCCGCGTTCGCGAAGGAGGCGTACCTGGGAAGAATAAAAGATTCAAAATCGATGTTTCGAATTCATATCACAAAATCGATTTGGGAGCTCGGTAGAAGGCGATTTTTGGTGAAAGTTTCACGTGGGTGTTTAGGGTAAGTGATTTCTATCTAGTTTTGGTTAATTTTCTTGATTATGCCTTTAATTCTACCGTTTGTTTTAGAAAACATACTACTAGGTTATTCACCTAGTATCTAATCTATTGAATAAATCCCAAATTGGGTCAAAGTTACAACATGTTCAAGTGAACTACAAAAAAAATAATACGACAAAGAAATCCAATGGCTATTGCTACCAAATACAATGTAGCAGTAGCGTAATGAAAGATGAAAAAATACAAAGCTAGTAATTTGAAACGTCCAATTGTTGCTGACGACCATGAATGCACACATCAGTTGCCAACAATTTGTTGTAGCACCTACAAAGCTCTCACCAAGCTCCATTTGTTGCAATCCAAAGGAGTAGGTATGTTTAAATCCAGTAGTTGTAAAGCAAAGTATTTTGGACATTGTGAACTTGGGGCTTTTGAACTCATGTTGGACCCTATGAGATGCCTGCTTAACTCCATAGTTTTGTATGATGTTAAACCACCCCCATAATGTGCATGATACCATGCTAATACCACTGAAAA